>APFE030377329.1:98922-179740 GCA_000404065.3 Pinus taeda | reverse complement strand
TACTTTGAGAAGTGCAAAGGTGATCTTTTCCCTGCTGGAAAAACCATGAATGGAAAAATATCCTTCTAGCAGATTTAACCATTTATCTACAACGTCTGCATCTATCTGACCCTCAAATATGGGAATGTCAAAGTTAACTTGTACCTTAAAGGGTGTGGCGTTTCCAAAGTAGCTTCCGGAAATAGATGTTTTGCCCTTGGGTAGCCGCTGAAGGATCTGGGAAAATTTGTCCATCATCGTATTCCTTTGTCACTTGAGGGCTTCCTCAAGCAAGATTTTGATAGGATCTCCTGCCCCCTCGTCTTTCTTTTCATCCGCCATTGGAGGTCATCGGGATTTGCAAGGCTAGTCTTGCAAAGGTTCGACTAGTTCAAGCCCTAACTCCTTATATCCCGACCTCGTTGGGGACATGCAAAGAAAAACAAAGAAAGAGCATACCGCTCTAATACCATTGATCTGGATTTAAACAGGAACGCAACAAATTACATTTATAACCATAAATACAAAGATGCAGTAGAAATAACACTTCATTTCATTAATATCAAATACTGAAATATGCTTACAAACAGAATGGAAATAAGACTAGCTCTGGCAATGGTAGCTTATCTCTAAGAAGGGATGTGGCGGCTACATTCCTCTAAACTGCGTTACAATGAGGCTGAAGGGCATTTTTATTATTGAACAATAAGAGAAAACCCTAAACAACCAAAACCCTAACCCGAGGAGATGTAACACCAAGAGTTTATGGGCCCCGTTGGGGTGAGTTGGACAACCAACTTCTGAGGGTCGCGACTTGGTCATATTATCTACATTTGATGCTCATGATAACCCATTGGAAAGATCTCTTCAAGTAATACGACGGAAAATATTATTTTAGATAGAAATTCGCTGGCGGTAGATTGCCAAAAAAACGTCATTTAGGGCCTCAAAACGGCTCCAGAAGTTTAGGACCAAAAAATTGCTAAAAATATTAAACTGTGCTACAATTAAGGAAACTAAAAAACTAAAAGAAATAATGGTGGGTGTCCAAGTGGAATTGGTTGGTGGCCACCAATATCCACCTGGATCACCTCTTGATTCTAATATGATAAATTTTGATAATCAAAGTAGCATCAAGATGTCTGAAGACCTCGTATATCATGCCAGGATGAAGCATATCAATAACAAGTACTAGTACATTATGAGTTTGCTACAATATGGTCTCGTGAAGCTACAATATATTATGACGAATGAACATGTAGCTGATGTGTTGACGAAATCTCTTCCAAATAAGAAATTTTAATATTTCAGAAGCATGCTTAGATTGGTCGATGTTACAAATTTAATTGATAGGGAGAGATGAAGCATCTTGTGGCAACAAGATGCTTGGGAGGACATCTAGTCAACATATGTATTGATTTCTAGATCCCGAAATAGGGAGGGTGGAATTAGTCATGGAGCTTGGACCTTGGGTACACACCTAGATCTCTGAGTTAGTGTTAGAGGTTAAAAGCCTAATGGTACCTTGAGCGGCTAAATCTTGAGTACACATTATTACCACCCGATTAGAGTACCCTAGTCAGGTATCTAATATGTAGCATTGTGTGTGCTAGAAATTTTCATAGTTCATATCATTATGAGATCTTCCATGTACCCATATTTGTATGTAATTATGAACAACTCCCTAGCTAAGAGGGAGCATTGAAGAATGTAACTAGTGTTGGTCTTCATAATTGTATTTGATGAAAAGAAAGAGAAAAGAAAATTATTGTAAAAGAAAATTTGTTTTAAATAATGGTTTCATGCTCTTTTATTTATTTACTAGGTCAAAGCCTCCATTGAAAGCTTCTAGGTTTTGTCATAAATGAAGTGTCATTGTCATATTTATTAGACCCTTCTTGGGATTTTACATCATGTAAAAAGAATCATCTTTGAGTCAAAAGTGTCATTTTTCACCTCCACGCCAAGTCATAATTGTCATCATGAAGTCAGTCTAGATTAGGGCTTTTTGACCCAGTAGAAAGAGTATATATATATAGGTAGCTTGACCTACTTGAAGCACACACTCAAAAAGTTTGATATACACAAGAAAGAGGAAAAAAAGAAGAGCGAAGTTGTAGGAGAAGGAAGGAAGAAGTTGGGAGGACCAAAATCAAGTTCTTGGGCATCTCTTTCTCACACGTGCAAATTTTCTGAGCTCAAGCTAGGGTCAAAATTTCTAAACTTATTGCAAGTCTGAAATTTTGAAGTTGGGGGATGAATTTTGAAGCTAGGGGCCGAAATTATGGATTGAGGTTGCATCTGAGAAGAAGACACTTGGATACTTTGGAAGGGGTCATCTATAGGAAGGAAGGGTTGACTTGGTCATTGGAGGAGGTCTTTCTCTAGGTCTAAAGGATGTTGTATTGTCTCATCTTGATTTGAATCTACTAGTGGAAGAGTTGGATTAGGTTTTCCCCTTGGAGGGATTTTTCCCTAGCTGAGTGCCTACATCTTGTGTCTATTATTCTTGTGGTCTTCATATACATTTTATTTGGTAATTTCTTGATGAAAGATAAACTAATAAAAAAGTAAAAGAAGCCAACATAAATCACAAGTAACTATCAAGAAATAGGAATCAAACCCTAAGCATTGATTTCTCAACAAACAAATCTTATCCCAAAGAAAACATCACCTCACCTTTCATCAACCAAATAATTGACGATAGTGTGGTACATGAGGCCCTTTCTTTCATGGATGGATTCTCAAGGTATAACCAAATATGTATCCGCTTTGCAAATCAACACAGAATTGCTTTTACTAGTTAGTGGGGAACTTTTTCTTATAAGGTCATGCCTTTCAATCTAAGGAACAATGGGGCTATTTTTCAACATGTCACGTCCTATTATTTTCATCACCTAGCTCACATTATCCTTGTGTTTCTTGATTATCTCACTGCTCATTCCAAACTATGGTCGCAGCATAGTGATGATTTGCGAACCACTTCCTACGATGTCGCAAGTATGAAATTCGCCTCAACCCCCTTAAGTGCATATTTTGCATTCCTCTCAATCAGGTTTTTGGCTTCATTGTATCCAAATCAAAAATCACCATTGACCCTCTTAAAGTACAATCCATTCTTGAAATTTTACCTTCTTGCAACCTTCGTCGTTACAAATCCTCCAAGGCAAAGACAACTTTTTACATCGATTTGTTCTTGCCTATGCCACCATTTCTCATGGGTTTCTTAGACTCTTGTGTTCTAGTGTTTCATTCATTTGGGATTAGCAATCTCAACAATATTTTGATGCCCTCAAACATTCTCTCACTTCTTCTCCTTTAATTAGCCCACCTAACTTTGGGAGAGATTTCATCTTGTATATTTCAGCTTCCACCTATTTGATTGTCAGGATATTCATATAGGAAGATGAAACTGGAAATGAGGATGCCATCTATTATGTCAATAAGAACCTTATTAGACCCCCGTGTCCTATTCCTGCAAAGAAAAGTTGTCCCTGGCTATCGTGTTTTCTGTCCAAAAACTTCGTCATTATATCCTTAGACATACCACCAAGGTTGTGACTAATTCCAAGCCCATGGCCTTCTTATTGAGTTGACGGATCATCAAAGGGAAGTATGTTTGTTGGATCATTATACTCCAGGAATTTGACTTGGAATTCGTCAAACCTAAGAGTAAGAAAGGTCTAGTCCTTGTTGAATTCATCTCCAATTTTCCTACCAGTGCACAAGATCCGCTGGTAAATGATGACCTTCCATATGAATACTTGTTTTTTATATCCTATGATGATCCATGGTATGGAGACATCCTCACTTATTTGTGAACCCATAAATTTTCTCCCCATCTCACTCATGATGATCGACAATGCATTTGACATCAAACCCCTCGCTACATCCTCATTGGTGATGATATTTATCGTCATGGTGTTGACATTGTCCTTTGTCATTGTCTCACCCATGTTGAAGTTGAGCAAGTGCTTAGTAACCATCATGATGGTGATTGTGGTGATCATCTCTCTATAATGGTCGTTGCCCAAAAAATCATTCATGGTAGATATTTTTGGCCTTCTCTCTTTAGAAATTGCATTGAGCCAATCAAACACTATCTCAATTGCCAATTATATGCCCCAAAGGTGTGAGCTTTACCTACTCCTCTCCACCCTATCATCATAGCTAGTAGTTTTGACAAATGGGCCATTGATTTTATGGAGCGTCTATCCACATCTGCTAATAACCATAAGTACAATATTGTGGTTTTCGACTATTTCACCAAATGGGTTGAAGCCAGGCTAACGTTCAATAACACCACAGTTACTACAGCCCTATTCTTCTTTAACCATGTCATCACTCTATTCGGGGTTCTAAAACAATCGGTTTCCAACCATGGCCGACACTTTTAAGATGAGATCTGGCATGAGCTATCTTCATTGTTGGGTTTTAAACACCAATATTCATTGTCTTATTACCCTCAAGGGAATGGACAAGTTGAAGTTGTCAAAAAAAATCCTCAAAACTATGCTTCAGCAGACGATGAATAAACATAAGACCAGTTTACATCTTATGTTCTTCCCTGTGTTGTGGGCCTATTGAAATTTTGTCAAAATTGCCATTGGGTTCACTCCTTTCCACGTTGTTTATGAACAAGAGGCAATCTTACCAATTGAATGTGAAATCCCCTCCCTCCACCTTATCTTCGAACTTATCCTAAACACCTAACCTTTAGAGCAGAGACTCATCATGATAGAGAGTGCCAATGAAGACCATTTAGTTGTCTTGCAAACCATTAAAGCGGCTAAAATGTGCACCAAAGCCTAGTATGATTGCAACTTCCACCTTTGTACCTTCCATGAAGGTGATCTTGTTCTTGTTTATGATCAATCCCATGATATCCTGGGACAAGGAAAGTTCAAACCATTATGGCATGGTCCCTATATAATCTGTAAATGTTTAGGGAAATGGGCATACCTTTTAGAGGATCCAAATCTTCCCAACCCTCGCAATGCGCTCTTCCTGAAGAAATTATACCCATAGCATTTCCCATTGAAATTCATGTCCTTTGTTCTTCATTTTTCATTTATTTAGGTTGCATCTTCCATCATATCATTGGTTTTCTTCTTGCGCCTTTCAAATGGATCCATCATCCACACCATAAATCGGTCATGTCAATGATGTGAGTCACTTCTTCAGGAATCTAGCCTTGGAAGCTTGGGCCATTTTCTCCCATTTGCAGTCATTAGTCCACTCCAAAAGCATATGCATCAGATCTTCCACCAACAATCAAGTTGAATATGATGCAATGATAGGTTTGCTAGTCGATTCCCTTGATCGTTGCATCCTTCACCTCCATATTTTTCTCGATTCCTTACTGTTCGTCATGCAATTGAATGGAATTTATCATGTGTGTAATCTTGTTGTATTTAAAAAATATCTATGAGTTAATATTTTGGTGCATGAATTTGAATCCATTTCATCCAATCATGTTCCTATAGCACAAAATAATTATGTAAATACCACTGAAAACAACATTCTAGATTTCCATTTATCACATGCATACACAAGAAGACATCCATAAAGCAAAAAAATGGCGAACCACATCATCAAAATGATCCATAACCATATTATGTATAAAAATATCCATCACAAATGTTTAGAGCTCACTATTCTAAATACATATGGCATGCCCATAGCATGTTATAACTATACATACAAAAATGAGGGTACCTATGCCCCTATGCCTAATCATTATCCTCTGGAGGATCCCAAGCCAATAGAGCCACTCCCCCAACTCCCAAGTCTTTGGCTTCCAGACCATCCATATTTGCACACCTCATGATATCTCACACCTCATGTTGATTTCCTCGTATATGTAGCCCCAGGTGTTGCAACTCATCCTCTGTATCCTATCGATTTCAGTGGTGCTATATTTGCATGTCACAAGTTTGAAAATCAATACCATATACATTTATTTTCTAAACCATACATGCAATAAAAATATAACAACTATCACTTACCATCTGGTCCCCATGCTTGTCCTGGTGGGAGTGGTAGCTCAGGGTTCCCCTAGAAGTTAATATCATTGTATGGATAGTCATCTATGTAGAGTGGCAACTAATACCAATTGGCGAAAATATTAGGTCGGAACATAGTTTGACTCCTACCCCTCTAGCCTCTTGTAGTAGTTGTTCCTAGCGGTGCATTATGGGCTCTTGTGGGCCCCCATCACGGATCTACACATGTGGTCATATGGTGGGGATCTTCTCAGAGAATAGTGAGCATTAAATTGTTCCAAATGAAAATTTATCATTGGTACACCACCTTCATAAACCCAGTTGAAATTTCAACGATGTCAACAACATCCGGGCCCACCCAAAGTAGGTCCCTATGAGTACACTCTCTACTAGCATCATCTATCCTCTAGTGATGCAGTGGAAATCATGGATACCCAATATATGCACCACCACTACGAATATAGCTCGTGTCCCTAGTCTCTCCAAATCATGTATCTTGATACTTATGTCCTTTACTTGAGTACTCGATATGTAGTGATGATCCATAAATTCCCTAATATGCCTCCCATGAGGCAATACTAGATGTATCTCCCCCACCACCCCCAAGGGTGGGAACCTTATTAAGAAGTAAATATCCTAGATAGTGATCTCGATCGAATGCCCCTGTATCAGAGATGCCTCCCAATTTGTATCCAAATAACTCACAATCCACGATAATAGTGGCTCACCAACCCTCACTAATGGGTTCTCAAATAACTTGAGTAACACATAGTGTGCAAGAGCCTCTCTGACAACCTGGTTCCCCTCAACCTGAGAGCGGAGATCATGAAAGTCTTGTTCTCACCATACCACCTTTAGCTCTGTCATACCTACAAAATACCACTATATTTTGTCAGTATTAGAGCCATCATATGCATTTCTGAACTTCAACTTCAACTTTCAGGAGAACCCCAGCAGTGTCTTTCCCTTAGGTCCAGGGATCATTTTTTCCACCAAAAACTATATTGGGTGCACTTTTCTGCCTTTTTCCTATGCCGCAAAGCACAAAAAAAGGCCAAACAAGTGCTTTGCAGCCATGTGGAAAAACAAGGGTTTCCCTCAGCCAAATGAAAACCTAATCTGGAAATCTAATCCAAAGAAAACGATGAGTAGGGCTAGACCACCTACTTGAAAGTCATAGATTTAGATTTTGATCGTCAGTTTGTCCACTATGATCTCACCGAGACTTAGGTCCTCCTCCTCTCCAAATTCTCCGATAGCTCAATGTGCAAGTGAATTTGATTTGGGGGCAAGAAGCCCTTTTATAGGAAAAACCCTAATTTTTTTATTGGCCATTACAAGCAAACTATAGCTCAATATGACAAATCGTCATCATTGTTGGAAATATTTCACCAAGATCTATAATGGGTCTCTCTTCGTTTCTAGTAATTCCAAACTTCATTGGGAATCACTTGTTGGACATACTGAGAGGGGGGGTGAATCAATATTCCTTCTCAATTGTTACTTTTACCAGTTAGATCACTTATATTTAGAACACAAAATGAACAGTAATAAGAATAAATTATTTTATTAATTTCTTTAATAAATCAAGTACAATATGTGTAGGGCTCCAGCCCTAGATGAAGACACCAATATTCAATCTCCCAGGCTCCAACCTGTTGCCAAGCACCAACTTGGACTTTCCAAGGCACCGACCCCAAGGACTTCAATCCTATATCTGCTTCAAGCATCGACCTGGTTTCTTGAGGACTTTGATCCTCTAGGGCTCCAACCCTATCAGTTTTGGGACACCGACCCCAAGGACTCCAATCCTTTATCTTCTTTAGGCACCAACCTTGTTTCTTGAGACTCTAACCTCCGGGCACCAACCATCTGGGCTCCAACCTACTCTTGTACTTTGTTTAGATGTGTTTGATAGTATTTCACTGCTCCCAATATCTTCTTCAACCTGCCATGTCAATCTCCAGCTTCACTGTAGTATTCCATGCTACAACATCAATGACAACCTTGATCTCTTAGAAGGTGTCACCACTACTACATCAATTACAACTTGTCTTCATATGAAGGAGTCTTCACAACTCTTCATATTTCCCAAACAAAGTCTGCAAAGTTATCTCATGATGATTTCAAATAGGCATCATGATCTCCAATAATGTTTCCAAGATCTGTTGAATATTTCCAATAAGATATTTGTGTTAAGCCTCAATGTATGAACAAAAGAAATTCTCTATTTTCAAGCCTTTGTTCTTATTGTCGCAGTAACTTCTTTAGGAGTGATTGTCACGGTATCTTACTAACAAGGAACAAACTCACAAATACTTCATGTTGGTGTTGTCTACTGCTCCCTTCAACTGATGACTGATGAAATCTTACTTCACTGGTTCGTGGTCAAACAAATCTTCACAAAAAAATTGTTCCTCAGGTTAAGGTTTGTACTTCTTCTAATTCATCACATGTCTGGGCCTTTCAAAGATTAACCTAATCAATAGAATTTCTCGACCTTCAGCTTCCTTCCTACTGGATCTTTCGCTTCCTTCCTTCCCGCTCAAACTTCGACTTTCTCTATTTCTTCAAGTTCACGAGTTGTGAACTGTTACTTCTTCTCTGTGTTAGATGCACCAAAACTATTTCCTGAAGTGAAGTGTTTCAACTTGTATATATATGAGTTTTGCCGATAACCAAACGACACGTTCGTTGGGAGGAGAAGTTGGCTTATGAGTTTGAACATTAAAAGATTTTATCAGAGAGGCCCTTCTTTTTAATATTTATCAAAGTCTATACCTACATGGAGGTCCAACATTAATCGTAACTGCAACATTATCACATTAATCGCAATCGCAACATTCATGAAAATCAGAGTTATTCCTTTAATCTCGCAATCACAATTTTCGGAGGTTTGCACATAACATAGTGATTCCCCTAATGTCAACGGAGCAGATGCGATATGATCTTAAGCAGTTGTTAATAAATCCGTTGGGTCCACAACCTTATCGCAATCGACAGTTTGACATTCCTTAGAAACTAGCGATATTGTGGATTTGATATTGTATAAAGTCATGTTATAGTGGTGCAGTGGATCCGCAATATTATATCGTAATTGGAGGTTTTATTGTGACATTTATGACCTACAATATGAAAGTTCATATGGCATATGCAATATAGTATTTAGGTGTAGTATAATGGAACCATTGGGTTCGCAGTACATATCGCAATTGGCGTTTTACCATGACATCCCGTTAAGACTTGTGATATGAAAGTTTCGATGAGGCAGATGACATATCACATAACAGTGTATTTTAATGGAGCGGTCGGTTCCGCATATCAAATCGCAATCGGGGGTCTTGTACAGTGGAATATAATAGAACCTGTCAATATGAGATGTTAACTCCTTTAGTTTATGCGTTGTGAACTTTTAAAAGGTTTCCATGGTTTATTCCTTCCTCTGATATTACTCTTACTCTTGGCATATGCGATAGATCTGCTTTGTCTTGGCTTGTCGCTCCTATGGCTTCTCTTCACTCCTATGACTTTCGATACACTGCTCTAATAGCTCTTCTATGATGGCTTTCGATATATTTCCTCCTCGGTGGTCTATTATGTTTGTATTTAATCCTTGGATCCTCCATGAGCAGTATCATGATCAATGAGCATCAATGGGAAACCTCACATGTCACAAGAATTTTCCATCACAAACATTGCCATATTGACATCAATGAAAACCTAGATTAACAATCTCCCCCTTTGTCATTGATGGCAATATTCTTTTCCTTTCAACATTCTCTCCCTCTTTGACATCAATGGAAAACGAGGTGCTCAAGGACTCCCCCTATCAAACTGCTTTTGTTCTTTATGAATAGTATATCTTCATGGGTATGTTACTCCCCCTGTCGTGGTGCTCTTCTTTTTACTCAAGATAGAAGGATTGTTGCCTCATCATCAGCTAGCACATTATCCCTTCTTTATGTCTCAAAAACTACTTTATCATGGCTTTAACAATGCTTAAAGATGCTCCATTTCAATGCTTCCAAATAGACTCCAAATAACCATACACTAAATGTTCAAGTCCAAGTTTTTATGCTTCTGCAATTTGAATTTTGTTGTCTTCACAGTCAGAATTAAGGAGTCTTTATAGTCTGAATCAAGAGAAGATGCCGCTGAAATTGCTATATTTCTTCATATCCAAGTTCCTTTGTACTATGTGCTTCTCCTTAAGTTACTGAGCTATATTCGATTGCACAACATTCTCCTTTCTATAGTCCTTTTGATGAGCCATCTTTTCCTTGTGTTCTTATAAAAGTCTCTGCAAGTTATCTCCACTAGCAGATTTTGATATCCAATCTGTGACTGTCTTTTAAATTATTTTTGTTGATTTTCATCTTTTTGCAATGCTTCAGTATTGTTAGATGTTGCCAACTACTCTTGCTTCAAGCTCCATTCCTAGATGTATCTATTTGTTTGAAGGTTGCCTCTATTTGTGTCCATAATTTACCTGTTCTCACATCAAATCCCTTAGTCGAGACATTTAACATCTGTAATAATAGCAACATAGTTATTTTCCTTATTATCATTAGATGGCCTTCTCTACTACTCCAATTTCTACTTAGTGATCAAGTGGAAAACATCTTCAACAGTAGTCCATTGGATAGTTAGGAGATCATGTTTTTCAATGGAGTGTTCCTGAGAAATGATCTTATCAAAGAATGATTATCAATATAGCTCATCAAGGATTAAGGACCCTTTCACAGATAGCTTCTGCAATAATGATCAAGAATCATAAGATCCCCCTAACTATATGCATGGTCTCCTTTTGGCAAAATCCCATCATCAAATACTCGAAATATCAAGAATATCCTCATCAAGTCAACAACATGTGTTGTTGGCTGGAGAGTTCAGGAGATTTTTAGATTGTATTGCTTTCTTCTCCATTCTTTTGTAACTTTCTTTTCTGGCATGGTTCTAGCTTGTGTAGGAACCCAAGTTAAGTTACATTCGCGTGCCATATGACCAATGTTATGACACTTGAAGCATTCTATGTTGTTCATGAATAAGAATTCATGATTTCCTCCTGCAAAATTGCTTCTCGGAGATTGTCGGGGACCATAGTGTTTATCTTTGTGGTATGCCCTACAATATTTTGCCATGTGTCCAAAGTTTGTACAATAATAACAATAACCAAGAAATATACTTTGGTACCTAGGAGAAGAAGGTTTCCTTGATGTACTTCTGAAGTCTTTCTGCCTTGAGATCCTTTGATTATAACCATTTCTTCTTGCGTCCTTGACATCATCTGCATTTCTTCTTGGAATAGGATTTCCTTCATTGTCACCTTGACTCTTATCCTTGCCTTTGCTGGAACTAGGAGCATCAACATTTCTTTCTAGCTTCCTCACCTCCTTTTTGTTTGAAGCATTATCATTCTTGCTTGAGGATTCTCCTTCATAGCCAAGACCTGATTTATCAAATGGGGATCTTTGATGGTTGAGCATGTCATCCAAGGCTTAAGATCTTTTCAAGAATTTGTCCATCCCTTCAACTCTAAGGGAGACAATATCTTCTTCCAATCTTTCACAATAATTATTCTTCTTAGAAAGTTGCTTCTCAAACTCTTCCTTGATACGTATTTCTTAATTTGATTATTTTTTAAGGGAGATGATTTCTGATTTCATTTTGAAGATTTCTTCATTTTCCTTAGCTAGACTGCTCTCCATTTCTTCCATGATCCTTGTAGCTTTACATGGTTCGGCCTTAAGAAGGTTGAGGTCAGATTTTAGTTTGAATATTTCTTCATCCTTTGCTTTTAGTTGGCATATCATGGTGTTTTTCTCATTTTCTGCTTCATCAACCTGTCCTTCTATGATTACCAATGCTTCCATTGTCTTCTTAGTTCCTTGTGCTTGTTTCCTTGCTTTTTCTAGTTGTGATCTAAGGGAGGAGACCTCTTCCTTGTATTGACCAATATTTGCTTCAAGTTTGTTCAAGCTTTGGTGCCTTTGTTCAAGGTGGCTTGACAAGTTATCTTCCCGTTTCTTTGCTTTATCCAATTGATTTGTCATGGATATGACTTTCATGATGCTTTCTTTTGCTTTGATGAAATTCCTTCTTAAACTTGGCAAGCTCTTCATCCCTTTCTTGTACTTGAAGCTTGAAAAGGTCAACTTTCTTCCTTGTTTGGTCTTGGTCACCATCTAGTGCTTTCTTATTAAGTTCCTCGTTTTCCTTTTTCAAATTGATAATCTCTTCCATGGCATCCATAAGTTTAGTGAGGAGATATTCTTCAAAATATTTTTCATTCTCTTCATCTTCTAGGTCTTCTTTAGCCTTGATGTCATCATTCTCATTTTTAGCTTCTATGATGGGTTCTGGATTTCCTTCTTGGTTTCCATCATCTTCTTGACTAGTGGTCATGGTCAATGCTCCTTTTGAGTGAATATCATGAAGTTTGTCCCATATATCCTTCACTGACGAAAATTTTCCTAAATTGTTCTTTACAGAATATGGTAGCCCATTCAAGATTACCTTCATTTCTTTTGCATTGTACTCCTTGGATTCTCCATCCATCATGCTATCAACAATCACTGATTTCCATATTTCAATGCCTTCAGTCTTTAAGAAATTCCTCATCCTTATCTCCCATACATCAAAGTTTCCATTGAACAATGGAGCCATCACAAATTGATTGACTTCAATTTCGTTGGTTGAGGGATACACATCTTTAGGACGATTGGAGACTTTCTTCCTTGGCTTCGCCATTTGTGTTCTAATCATCAACCTTCAAGATATTAGGTTTTGAGTGAAGGTACTGACTCTGATGCCAATTGTTGGAAATACTGGGGGGGTGAATCAATATTCCTTTTCAATTGTTACTTTTACCAGTTAGATAACTTATATTTAGAACACAAAATGAACAGCAATAAAAATAAATGCTTTTATTAATTTATTTAATAAATCAAGTACAATATATGTAGGGCTCCAACCTTAGATGAAGACACCAATCTTCAATCTCCCAGGTTCCAACCTGTTGCCAAGCACCAACTTGGAATTTCCAAGGCATCGACCATAAGGACTCCAATCCTATATTTGCTTCAGGCATCGACCTAGTTTCTTGAGGACTTTGATCCTCTAGGGCTCCAGCCCTATCATTTTTGGGGCACCGACCCCAAGGACTCCAATCCTTTATCCTCTTCAAGCACCAACCTTGTTGCTCGAGGCTCCAACCTCCGGGCACCAACCCTCTGGGCTCCAACCCACTCTCGTACTTTGTCTAGATGTGTTTGATAGTATATCACTACTCCCAATATATTCTTCAACCTGCCATGTCAATCTCCAGCTTCACTGTAATCTTCCACGCGACAACATCAATGACAACCTTGATCTCTTAGACGGTGTCACCACTACTACATCAATGACAACTTGTCTTCATATGAAGGAGTCTTAACAACACTTCATATTGCCCCAACAAAGTCTACAAAGTTACCTCATGATGATTTCAAATAGGCATCATGAACTCCAATAATGTTTCCAAGATTTGTTTAAGCTTTCCAATAATATATCTGTGCTAAGCCTCAATGTATGCACAAAAGAAATTATCTATTTTCAAGCCTCTGTTCTTATTGTCGCAATAACTTCTTTTGGAGTGACTGCCGCGACATCTTACTGACAAGGAACAAACTCACAAATACTTCAACGTTGGTGTTGTCTACTGCTCCCTTCAACTAATGACTGATGAAATGTTACTTCACTGGTTCGTGGTCAAACAAATCACAAAAAAAAATTTCTTCAGGCTGAGGTCTGTACTTCTTCTAATTCATCACATGTCCGGGCCTTTCAAAGATCAACCTAATCAACAGAATTTCTTGACTTTCGGCTTCCTTCCTGCTGGATCTTCGGCTTCCTTCCTTCCTGCTCAACCTTCGGCTTTCTTTGTTTCTTCAAGTTCACAAGTTGTGAAATGTTACTTCTTCTTTGTGTTAGATGCATGAAATCTATTTCCTGAGGTGAAGCGTTTCAACTTGTATATATATGAGTTTTGTCGATAACCAAAAGACACATTCATTGGGAGGAAAGGTTGACTTATGAGTTTTCACATTAAAAGATTTTATTGGAGAGGCCTCCTTTTTTAATATTCATCGAAGGCTATACCTACATGGAGGTCCCACATTAATCGCAACCGCAACATTATCACATTAATCGCAATCGCAACATTCATGAAATTCAGAGTTATTCCTTTAATCTCGCAATTGTAATTTTTGAAGTAGGGAAAATTTTAAGAACCCCCCCTAAATTTACATGTATAATAAATGGGCGAATCTCCATGGTATATAGGAAAAAATGGAAGGCGATTTTATCAATAATATGATATGTATATATAATTTTTTGGCGAATCTCTCCACCAGGCATGGCGAATATTTTACTCAATTATAAAATCTTGTGTTTATTGAATACACAAATGAAATCATTGCATTTCTTTAAAATATCTTTTGAAATCAAAATTACCAAAATTACATATCGATAATCTAGTGGGTATAAGATAAAATTCACCCCTGAAAGCATGAGAAAAAACCTAATACTATATATAAAACCAAGAAAAATTCAAATTCATCACTTGTAGGGACCTCATAACCACCCTGCCAATACACAAGTATCTTCCTGTTTGCAATTAGAAAAATTACCCAAATTACAATATGTTTACTCCACTTCTAGGGACCTCGTAACCACCCTGCCAATACACAAGTATGTTCCCGTTTGCAATTAGAAAAATTACCCAAATTACATTCTGTTTACTCCAGCATATGTTGGAAAGTTATAGAAGGATGACTAGTGCAATCAATCCATTCCTTTTAGCCTGGATTTGTTTCAGTTTAAAACATAAGTATACAAATATACTTGTCCAATGTCTATGCTTTAACCATTCACCTTAAGATGTTTTTACAATATAATTTCCTAAGTCTATTTAATATCTTCATTATCATAAAAACCAACCTATATCCATCTTAACTCCACATCTACCACTCTTAGGGGGATGAAATCTATTTATCCCTCTGAGCACTTGGTAGAACCAGAATTAAGATGGATCTAAGATAGAATTTCCCCTTTAAATAGTGTATGCTCACATGAATACCATGGGTTATCATAAACCTGGAGCTTAAAAATTACTATTGGTAATTTATAAAAATTAATAAATTAATAGTTGATTTTTATTTTATTTTTATTTTAACCAAGCTAAAATGTTTAACATACATTAAATTACAACATCCATTTTTACTCTTGATCGGATCAAATATTTTTTCACTCTATGCTAGTTTGCATATCACGATATTTGATACCTCTTGGGGGTTAGATCCTGAGTAAAGATGGATCTATTCTGTTTAATTCCCCCATTTAAATAGGCTACATTCCAAGTGAATACCATGGGTCAATACCATGTGCCATTTTGGTGAATACCATGGGTCAATACCATGTGCCATTTTTATTTTTATTAATACTAATATTAGGGTTAATAATGTTTTTTTGCATGGTATTAATATAAAAAAATAAAAAAATGTTTTATTTGTTTACCATACCTCTCGTTTATTTATATTTTTATTTATTTACCATACCATTCATAAATACAAGGTGACTTATGGAGTAAATATAAAAAAATGTTTTATTTGTTTACCATACCTCTCGCTTATTTATATTTTTATTAATTTACCATACCTCTTTTACAAATATGGTATTTGGCCCATAGGATTCACTTAAATAAAACCTCTTTCTTGAGCCTTCATAAATAGAACGAGGGTTATGGACTAAATATAAAAAGAGGTTTTATTTATTTACCATGCGTCTAGTTTATTTATATTTTTATTTATTTACCATACCTCTCATTTATTTATATTTTTATTAATTTACCATACTTGTTTTATAAATATGATATTTGGGCCTTTGGCCCATAGGATTCACTTAAATAAAACCTATTCTTGAAAATGGGTGAATGGATTCACTTAAATAAAACCTATTCTTGAAAATGTGCGAATGGAAGGTTGTAGCTCCTAATTTCAAGGGCTAAATTTACCTTTTTTACTCTCTTCCTTAAAATAAGGTGGGCTATTTGAGGTGATTTGTAAAAATGTACTATGATACAAAATATTCGCCCACTAAAAATTTAAAACCCCTTAATTTCGCCAAAGGGCGAACATTCGCCCCTAAAATCACCCCTATTTCGGAGGTTTGCACATAACATAGTGATTGCCCTAATGTCGACGAAGCGGATGCGATATGATCTTAAGAAGTTATTAATAAACCCGTCGGGTCCACAACCTTATCACAATCGACAGTTTGACATCCCTTAGAAACTAGCAATACTGCAAATGCGATATTGTATAAAGTCATGTTGTAGTGGTGTAGCGGATCCACAATATTATATCGCAATCAGAGGTTTTACTGTGACCTTTATGACCTACAATATGAAATCTCATATGGCAAATGCGATATAGTATTAAGGTGTATTATAATGGAACCATCAGGTTCGCAGTACATATCGCAATCAGTGTTTTACCGTGACATCCCGTTAAGACTTGTGATACGAAAGTTTCGATGAGGTGGATGTGATATAACATAACAGTGTATTCTAATGGAGCGGTCAGTTCCGCATATCAAATTGAAATCAGGGGTTTTGTTCGGTGGCATAACAGAACCCGCCAATATGATATGTTAACTCCTCCGGTTTATGCGTTGTGAACTTTTAATAGGTTTCCACAGTTTATTCCTTCCTCTGATATTGCTCTTACTCTTGGCATATGTGATAGATCTGCTTTGTCTTGGCTTGTCGCTCCTATGGCTTCTCTTCACTCCTATGACTTCCGATACGCTGCTCTGATATCACTTCTTCCAATAGCTCTTCTATGATGGCTTTCGATATCTTTCCTCCTCGGTGGTCTATTATATCTGTATTCAATCCTTGGATCCTCCATGAGCAGTATCATGATCAATGAGCATCAATGGGCATCCTCACATGTCACAAGAATTTGCCATCACAAACACTGCCATATTGACATCAATGACAACCAATATTAACATCAGTTTTCCACCTATTAAAATCAAATCTCCCCATATATTGCAATCTAGTACCATTTTGCCTCTGTACTTTTCGACTTATGTGTCAATTTTTGTCTTGACTAACCATTATTTACTCATGTTTTTACGGTTCCATATAGGCCTCCCCCATGTTGCAGCATCATAGAGTCACCTTTTTTCAAAGCATCAGAGATGAGTCACCCCTATATCCATGGAGTCTATTCTGCATCCCCTTGCATCTTGTTACAATATATAATCCCTCTTTGCATCACATTCATCACATTTTACTCACATTTATCCTCCAACTATTCTAATATGTCTTTGAAAAGCCCCCGTCTAAGTAGTAGACAATCCCCTTTGAAGTCATATCAATCATTTCAAGGTCAACCTTGCATATCATGCTCTAAAAAGGGAATTCATAAGTCCACCAAACCCCCTATTCATCCATCATCATCCCTAGTGTCAGTCTACATCAGTCACATTACTAAATTCCTTATGCCTTTGTTGAGAAATCCTTATTGCCCCAACTCTGGCAGACCCTCTTATGTTGACCTCATCACATCTATTCTACAATAGTATTCTAGAGAGCAATGTACCTTGGTTCCAACCTTCACCATTGTTCAGTACCTCATATCAAGTAAATGGAATCCTCATTTCCCTTTGACTTGGTTGCTTCTCGCGTGCTCGACTTTAGCACATTATCGCAAGTTCGAGAATCATACACTCGACGGTCCAATGATCTCGTGGATTGTAACAACATTTCCTAGGTGTGTATGAGATGTTCCAGACCTCACGAGGGGGTGGCCCTTCAGGTAACCCCCCACATGCCCGCATGAGAGCATATTATGATCCAAATTCAGATGTAGTTATGTTGATTTGACTGGCTTGATTTTCGTCGATTGCAAAGCCCACAACATGCATGTCTCCTTCAAATATTCAGAGCCCTCTCCTATTCAATAGGGCTTCTTTGGTTTTGATAACCCCTTATATCAGGTTGGGAGGAACTATGTCTCATGTACTCATATCAGTAGATGTTATTGTATCAAGTCCTGGTCTTTGTTTTCCATACACATTATGGATATGGAACTCTTATATCATTGTATCATTTTTTGGCCCATTGATGTAAGAATATCATGTATCATATACTCTATTTCTTAGACCCACATTGTTGGGCACATCCTTATTATTTGTACTCAATTATCTCGGCGAGTGTGGGTATGCCTCCCCCGCCTCAATGAGATTATGTACTTACAAATAAAAGGAGACTTATATCATATAAGTGGGTCTCACCCCCTCCAATTTCAATCCTTCCTTCAATTGCTTCATCGCTCTCTCTCTCTCTCTCTCTCCCCTTCGGTGTCTCGCGAAAGTGAAAACTACAATGTATTTTGGTTATACAATTTGCTCCTAACACTCTTACATTGGGGGGGAATTTGTTATGGCCCAAAAATGTTCACCTAGTCATTTCTTACTAGGTTGATTGAAATACACCATGTAGGATGGGTTTTTACACATTAAAACCCACCTGCACCTTAGGAAATAATTTAGTGAACCATTTTCCTAAATTATTTCTCATTAAAATTCAAAAAACCCCATGAGAATAATTAAATAAATCATTATTTATTTATTATTCTCTCTATAAATCATTATTTAATGATTATTTCTAATCATTTTTTTACTTAATCACCTTGAAATAATTAAATAAATCATTGTTTATTTATTATTCCATATTTATCCCCTATTTTCCTTATGAGATCATTGTTAAATCATTATTTAATAATTATTTCAAATTCATATTTGACTTAATCCTCACAAAGTAATTACTAAATCATTTTTTTAATTAC
The DNA here is from genome assembly GCA_000404065.3 of Pinus taeda. Taxonomy (NCBI): domain Eukaryota; kingdom Viridiplantae; phylum Streptophyta; class Pinopsida; order Pinales; family Pinaceae; genus Pinus; species Pinus taeda. The sequence continues at coordinate 160,860 of APFE030377329.1, read as the reverse complement.
TTGAACCATTTTCTAAATAAAGATATTTGGCCATTTCAAATATCTTTTCCCTCTCAAAAATTATAATAAAATATTCACAACAACTAGATTTTGATTTAGTCAATAATATTTTATTATTTTCTAATTCTCAGTCTATCTCAATATTTTGTTATAAATATGGGTATTTTCTCCTCATTCTTCACCATGGCCATTTTCATCATCCCCATTATTGTCTCGTGACATTTGAGCTCTCATATTGATTTCAAAGCCTCCATACCATATTTTTCCCATTACACACATACATTGAGAGAGAATTGAATCCTATTGAAGCACAAGGTCGAAAAGGAACCATCCCACGAAGGGGGATTTGCAGACCCTAGTCTACAAATTTTCCTCATCAGGTGTATTATTTTTGGTAATAAAATTAATCATTTACATTATCCATTGGGTTATTACACTTGTCTCTTTGTTTTTATATGTTTTTATTTGCGATATATATTTTTTTGCGGGATTTTTCTAACATTTTTTGCAAATAGAAAGCATAGATACATCCATATTTTGTTTTCAGAATCATTAGTCTCTAGTGACTTAAGTAAAGGATTTTGGTACACCTTTCTGAAAACTTTACACTAACACCTTCCAAATCCTGATGGGGTATTTAGTCATGGTGTGGCGGTGGAATGATACCAGGTGGCAGGTGAGGTGGCCCAACGACAACATGAAAAATGGTGAATGGTGATTAGTTTTTAGTGATTAGGTGGAATACTAACATTAGAATGACATGAGCATATGTTGTGGTGTCTTTGGAGAATGACACGTGACATGCAAATTCAACATTTTTGGGTGGCCAAGTGGACCATATTTGGATGAAACATGGACTGATTGATGAGTGACACGTGGTAGAATGGTGATGTAATGATGATGTCATTCTCACCCTCAAAGTTCGTGGCAATGGAAAATGAGGTATAGGGTTGAGACCGAGAGATGGAGACCTAGATGGAAACTTTTATGTCAGAAAACATGAAGTTTCACCTCCCACCTCAAAGGTCCAATGGATGGTGTATGTGATAAAGGGTTGCAAGAGATTCGAGACCAAGATTAACAGACCTATAAACAAAAACATTCTTGTACTATATAGCCTATTTATTTATAACTTTGGGCCTTCATAATTAATAAATCATTTTGGGCATATTACAAGGGCGTGGACTAGTCTATAGTCTTGATCTAAGCCCTAGTCCTAATTTCATGTATAAATTGTGTGTTTTACTATATTATGTTTATAAATGGCACGCTCTACCATATTTGGCAACCAAATAAATTTGGAAGCACTACTAAACATTGTGTAAAAACAAAAATTGGTTTGGATTAGTAGATAAACACATATATCACCCCATAACAAAATTTAGGATACATAATTGAATTATTTACACATAGAACTCATAGATAAACAAGTTGAATAACAAGTGAACAACAAGATAACAAAGAAATAAAAGAATTTATTGAGCCAAAGTTAAACTAATGTTAAAAACTAAATTAGTAACTCTACATTGTTTATAAGTAGCAAATAATGAGTAGAAGATGTATGGAATTGGAACCAGAGGTCTTTTGAGATAGGTGATTTCGGTGAGCGGGAAATAGAATTATTTTTAAACAAGGCAAGCCTTCATGGTCTAAGTATGAAAATTGTATGCAAGAGGGATCAAGAGGGTTGTGCAAGTTGGTGCTTGCATAACAGGGAGTTGGAGATTCCTTTCAGTGGGTGTTGATAAGTCAAGGAGTTGGAGCTTCCTTCAGGTTCAAGCCTAAGAAACCAACAAGTTGGTGTTTGCAACAAGAAAGAGGGTTGAATATTGTATCATAGTAATATAAAAGAATTGGTGGTTTTCCGAGTTTAGTTTCCACATTATAATTGTGTCCTAATTTATGAGTTTTATGTGCCATTGATTGTTATTGTTGGTGATAAGTATTATTTACTTTGTGAAACAAGTTTTAAATTGTCATAATATTGATTCACCCCCCCCCCCCCCAAATATTATCCTAGTTTTCTAACAATTGGTATCAAAGCCAAGTTTCTTCGGGATTAGTCTAATAACTAGAAGGAAGCTTGGGGAAAATGTTGAACTAAGAAGGAGGAAACACCAATAGGGTTCCCATGGTCATTCGTGTTAGTATGAAAAAATTGTACACACATTTGTACAAGTCAAATGACACTCATAGTCAGACAACAATAAGTACTAGTGAAGCTCTTCCAATGGAAGACATCATGAAAATCAAAAATCAAAATTTTTCCAAGGTCCAATTTAAAAAATCAAACCACATGGGCACTTTAAAGGCATAAATTAGCAACCACGCGGTTATTTCTTCGATAGTCGTGCAGGTCAACCAAACTCTAATTTAGAAATCCATGACCACTCCTGCAAGTTGAAGTGGAATTCCCTGACATGTACCATCCTAGGACAGTCAATTTCGAGTCGACTTGGAGATATTTAGCCCGTAAGGGATCCTTTTGTCCTTCTCTAAAGTAATTTTATCATTAATGAGATAAGGGATGGAAGGAGGAGTTCAAAATTCTATATAAACAAGTGATTGGAAGACCAAAAACGAGATGTAAAGTTATGGTAGAAAATTGCTCCCACAGAAATCATGCATTTCATCATAGAGAGAGTTTTGCCATCATTAATAATTCTCTTAGATTCTTTGAGGGAGAGCAGTTTTGCATAGGATATTGAAGAAAGGAGTTCCTTGTTGAGATATTTTAAACACCAAAAGACCTTTCTTAAAGTGTTTTGATATCTCATAGTGTCTCTCTTCTACTAGTAATCAATAAAGGGCATTATGTTAGTATGTCTTTTTGTTGATGTGATTATGCTTTATTAAGTAATTTTATGTTTTATTGTGTGTAGTGTTAGTTTGTGTATGTTCATCTATTGTTTACATTGTTTTCAATGCTTTGTTTACCCATGCTTGTCCATTAAGAACATCCAATTGTTTGTATGATCTTTATGGGTACAACCAAACTACAAATAAAGGTGTTTTGGGACTCATGCTCAACAAAACACCAATTACAAAAATGGTGACTCCACTAGTTTCCTTTCTTTGATATAATTGGTTGTGTGCATGACCTTTATCTCTACATTTTCATTTAATTTTTCCTCTGTAATTTCTCTATATTTTTGTAGGTCCCACTCAAACTTGTTTCCGACCCGAACAGAACCTGAACTCAACATTTCAATTCGATCACACGACTATTCCCATAGACAGACATGTGGTCACGCATCTATTCATAGAAGCACTAGTGTAAGTTACAAGACACAAAAAAAATCATTGTAATTTTCTCTTTCCCAGTTGTTTTGGTTATTGAGAAATCTAGGGCAGATATGAGATTATTTCTCTAGCAATGATAATTGTTTGTGATATATTTTTACTTAATTAGATTCTTCTTTAATTTTTACTTATTAGAGTTTATTTTCATCAAATATATACCAAACCATAAATAACAATGAGACAAAAAACACAAGATGTAGGTGATCATCTAGGGCAAAAACCTCTCCAACTTGAGAGGAAAACCCAAATGAAATATTCTTCTTATAGAATCTCCAATTGATGAATTCCAAGACGCTAGTACAAAATGGCTAATTAGTTACTAAAAAACCGACTATAATTTTCACATAAACGACTATTTTTCGGTCAGTGACCAATAGTAGCTAATTTACAGTGTCTTATAACGTGACCAAATTTTAGTCATTTTTAGCTGTGTCATTAATTGGTTGTCTCAATTTTATTATAGTAGTAATATATTTATTCATAAATTTGGTCATTAATTTAGTCATTGATTTAATCATTAATTGCCAAATTAATGACCAAATATACAACAAAATATATTACTCAATCATCACCCGAAAAACTAAATAATGACTAAAGAAATATGACCAAAATGTTGGTTGTATTATAAGATATTGTCAATTCACTACTAATAGTCATATATATGCAAATTTTAGTCATCGTTTGAAACCAATTAATGACCAAAGAAATATGACTAAATTTTGGTCGTTTTATAAGAAACTGTAAATTAGCTAATAATAGTCGTATATATGCAAAATTTAATCGTCATTTGTAATCACAAATTTATTATTTGCAGTAGTCATTTATCTTTTTTTGGTAGTTTCATATTCATTATATAAATGACTACTTTAGTAGTTTATAATCGTTTCATTTACTTTCATTAACAACTATTACAAGCAACTAATTTAGTCGTATATTCATTTTATTTGTGATCATCATTAATCAACATAAATACTAATTTAGTAGTTTTAGATTGATTTTATGCATTCATTATTAATCAACATAAATTAATTAGTATAATTTTGCGACTAAATTTAAAAAAAAAATGTCATACAATGTACATGTTCATCTAATATGAAAACGAAAAGTTACAAATGTTAATTACAATACTATATATTATCAAGTGCAACTATAAATAATTTCAACCACGAAAACTATATTATATAAAATGTCAAATATTACAATATGAGTTTCCAAATTAATATTGGTTGGAGTAAAATTTACACATGCAAGTGAATTCACCAACTATGAGAAATTGAACATCTATCTCTGTGTGTCTTATGTGGGATATTGGCTCTACAAGTACCACTAGACCAGTGATCTTATCTTTCTCTTTAATTTGCATTGTGTTGCTCTAGTTTTGTTGTTCTCCTCTTTCTTCAATTCCTGCTTCTTACCCTCAATACTGAGTTCCTTTTTTGAAAAATAAAGAAGATACAATGCTGAGTATAAGACATGAAAGACGATGAACACGAGAATATAAAATAAAGTTAACTATAAAGGATTTATATGATATATACCTTAACATCAGCAATATTGTCAATGCAATTTTTCCCCATAAAAGCAAGAAACTCGAACAAGTTTTCTTCAGTTGAGCAATAGTGGCCATTATGTGGCCAGATGACCTGTATAAACAAAGAAAATAAAACATCATCATAGAAAATAACACATTAGTAAACTTAGTATTCAACTTTCAAGGAATGCTCAGCACAATCATGCCAACTAAATTACATGCTAAAAATCTCAAGTTGTAGATTACTTATACAGTGTGGGAGTGCAAACAAAACTCCAAGAAAAATCCAAAGCTAAGTCTAGAATAAAATGAAATGAAGTAAAAAGGATACAATAATAGGATAGCCTTGTATACATGTATATAACTAGATAATGTAGAAGGCTACGTAAATAAGTCCAAGGCTGGAGGTTGATGATGTCAAGAATGCCCAAGTTTGATGAGCATTTCTTTAGGTAAGAACTACTATTTGGGTCCTTTATAACATATGAATAAGCCAACTAATCTATATCAAAATATTAATGTTTTTCTTATATTTATAGATCACTACAATATAAGTGGATAAGTTGCAAAGACAATTCCCTTCCCATTGTGTTCCTGACCTGTGGTACAATATATTAGCTATGATTTGGATCAAATTTCCAACATCAAAAATATGTAGCAATCACTACTAGCAATCCCCCCAATAGGATTATTGTGGAATGTAACTTTCAGATTCAAATTGCTATATGATTCTTGAATGGAAAATCTACATTGAATTCCAACACCAAACTTCCAATTTGAGGGACCTGTGGCCATCCTCAATCACTCAAACTCAAAACATCAATGATCATTACTTGTTAAATAATACAAGAGTACATGTTAGTCATTTTAATTATGTCACTTTAGCAACATAAACTTACAAGCGCTAGGGGATTCAAAAATTGTTATAGATTGGCTGAAAGGTTATACTTCCTTAAACATTTCTTTACTGCATCAATGGACTATTAGAGTTATGGAGTTGATTAGAACCTTCAAGGTTATACCCTTTGATTACATTCACAGGGAATTACATTAAAATATTGATATAGTATCCAAAATGAGAGTGGGATTATAGCTGGGTCAAATACATTATGAAGAATACCTATAAGGAGAAGTGTTGAGTAATTAGTAGACTGACACATTTCCTTTACTTGAAGACTTAACTTTTCATGCATATCTACATTTTTTATTATCAGGGTCATATTCATTGAAATTAGGATACCAATTTTTAACTTAGATACCATGTTTCTTATCTAGTTTGAACATACATTATGAACATAGCAGTACTAGACTCTTATGAAATTACTTTGAATCCTATGGGGATTTGGATATTGCCAGAACATTAGATGTTGAACATATTACAATATCATGTAATTTAGGTAAAAAAAATTAATATATGTCAGTTGATGTAAATTACATCTTTGAATTAATATTAATACAAAAATGATGTCTTTTTCTTATTGGAAAAAAATGATGGCATTTCCCACCAACTAATATATTAGACATAATTTACATAGGAATACATGCAACTACAAGAATCTTTGCTTAGTTGCTAAAGATGGTTTGATTTCATAATAATGATGATCAGTATTTGTCTTCTTGGTACCATATGTCAATGTTGGTCTTCCTTGATGGCTCTGTGATGGTTGGGAATCCTCATAATAGGCATGTGAACCCCCAAGTGTGCACACAACTTGTTGAATGTGAATATGGGGTTTGAAACTTGGTAGGCACAAAGTTGTCTGTGTTGTATGAAAGGTTGTTGAAGTTTCAAGACATTACCTTGAATCCTACAAGAACATTGTGCTACCCCTTAAACCCTATGTTAAACACTCAATGTTTTGGTATTGATGTGCAAAAATAAATTTCATGAAAAATATATATTTATAATTTATACAAAAACATACATCAAATCCATGTAATTATACTAAAATTATACAAAATATCTAAGTATGATTTTCCTCATAAAAACTTCAAATACATATAACTAGCCTAGATCCATCTTAACCTCGAATCTATCAAGCTCCGAGAGGGATCCATTCTCTCGAGGTGAAACCTTCTTTTTTTAGTGAATAACTTGAGGAAAGGTGTGCACCTCGATACATTTGATCCCTCTCAGCATTAATAGATCCGGGGTTAAGATGGATCTAGGTTGGTTATATAATACTATATAATATCTATTTTTTTTATTTATGTGTCTCTTTCTTATTCACTTTCTCTATTTCACCCCGAAACATGCACATGCTCTCTCCATATCTATCTATCTATCTCCCCCTCCCTCTTCCTCTCTCTCTCTCTCTCTCTCTCTCTCTCTCTCTCTCTCTCTCTCAACCTTTCTCCCCTTATGTATTTCTTATTCCTTCCTTCTCTCTCCCCCCCCCAACTCCATCTCTCTCTCCTTATCTCTCTTGATTCCTCTCTCCCCATTTATCTCCCACATCCCTCTATCTCTCCCCCCATCTCTCTCTCTCTTTCTCTTCCTTCCAAAACTTTCTCTCTCTCTCTCTCAACTCTATCACTATCTCCCTTTCCCTTCCATTCTCTCTCTCCCCTCCATCTATGTGTCTCCCTCTTTCTCTCTTCCCCTTCTCTCCCTATCTCTCTCTTCCCTCCTCTCCTCTCTCCATCTCTCACTTCTCACTCCCTCTCTCTCTCTCTCTCTCTCTCTCTCTCTCTCTCTCTCTCTCTCTCTCTACCCTCCAGATTTGTCACTATCTCCCTCCCTCTCTCCCCTTCACTTTTCTTTTGGCATCCCTTGGATCCTTAGTTAAGATGGATCTATGTTGATTCTTACTAACACTATTTATATTATATAAATTTCACATCTTTTTTTTTCACTACTAGTTCACGGATACCCATGGTCAGTGGGTCCGCTACGTCCAGGATCGAACAACGCTAGGGTGGACCCCACCCGAAGGGGGTCACACCCCTCAGCCTATTGATTGACCTGACCCCAAGAGCTTTCAGGTTTCGACCTTGTGACCTCCCATTGGCAAGGTCCTGACTTGACCGATTGAGCTAACCCTTGGGGCTTAAATTTCACATCTTTAAATATAAAAGTATTCTGATTTTTAATTTTATTAAAACTTTAATTTAATTTCTATGGAATATTTTTAGTAGTGGTGAGGATAAAGAGTTTAGATATATCTCAAAAGTAATTATAACCTTTTTCCTTTTAGCTTCAATTTAAAAAATGTTATAAAATTAAATTAAAATAAATTATTTTTATTGTGAAATATGTTATGGTTTTTTGGCATGTGGTATTGATAAGCCATGGTATTGGCCCACGATATTGTCACAAAGCCTATTTACAAGTTAATAATATCCATGGTAAACTGGGGGTGAATATCTACGGTTAAGAATCTTGTCATATTATTAAAATATATTGTGATTGTGAAATAAGTTATGATTTTTTGGCATGTGGTATTGATAAGCCTTGGTATTAGCCCCATGCTATTACAACAAAGCCTCTTCACAAGCTCATAATATCAATGGAAAAGTGACGGTGAATGTCCATGATTAAGAATCTTGTCATATTGTTATAAGCGATAGCATTGGCCCATGGTATTGTAACAAAGCCTATTTACAAGTTAATAATATCCATGGTAAACTGGGCGTGAATATCCATGGTTAATAATATTTTAATATTGTTTTAAAATATTTTTATTTTGAAATAAGTTATGTTTTTTTTGTATGTTGTATTGACAAGCCATGGTATTGAAACAAAGCCTAGTTTTAACAGGTTAATGATATCCATGGTAATGTGGGGGTGAATATCCATGGTTAAGAATCTTGTGATATTATTATAAAATATTTTGGTTGTGAAATAAGTTATGGTTTTTGGGTATGTGGTATTGATAAGCCATGGTATTGGCCCATGGTATTATAACAAATCATATTCACAAGTTAATAAAAAAAATCAAAAAATAACAAATTGATTTTTATTACTTTTATTATTGTGAATTTTTATTATTAATTAAGTCAACATTTAAATGTTGATAGTCATCCCCGATATCACTTTTAATTTTTTTCTATTTATTTAATCTCTAATATCGTTAGTAATTAGTTCTTTCTAATGGGAGCTTTGTAGACAAGTCCAAATTATGTAAAAATTAACGTGGGGGAATTGACTATCCAACCATAGCCATCAAATTTGAATATAAACCACATAACAATTTAAATTAGTTTGCTAATAAAAAATGGCATCGTCTACCAAGGTTGCAGCTATGATGGCCAAAAACTTGTCAGGATGACCCAAAATTGGCCTGGATCTTGCAAAAAAAATTCACAGTAAAATTGTTTGAATTATATTTCTATCGTTGAAATTTTAAATCCCTATGTTACCTAAATTCTTTAAAATCCCTTGAAAACTCTGCAACTCCTCTAGGGTTTTCATCAGGCAACAGCGGCGGTGCTTAACCTTTTTCGCGTGGTGCTGGCTGGCAGTGGCCCGCGGATCTGCTGAAGGCTGTAGTGCCCTCGCATGGGTGCTCCTTTTACGGCCTAACACGGGTTGTTTTCCTCCTTGAGGGCGACCTCATTTGACATGGAACATGGCGATGGCTCCGAAGACTCCCCTTCACCTCCTCCTGAACTGGAAGCATTCAGGTCTCTTGTTGCAGCCTCAGGAAAATGATAGCCTTCCGGACCTCAACTCAGGTTCGTCAAAAAACTGCAAAGTATTCCAACGATGTCTTTGCCGATGGAAGACACTTGCAGATCAGCACTAAATCTTGCTGAAAGAGGATTAATCGGCCAGTTTACAGGGTTATGGCCCTCCCCGAAAGCCGTTGAAGAGTGGGTAAAGTGCAACTAGATCCCCCTGGTCAAAGAAGGAATAAAAATTTATTTCGTGGGTAAGGGTTTTTTTGTGTTCTGTTCGAAAATGCAGAAGATAGAAGCCTGATTTTCAAAAACGGGCCATATTTTATGGGCCCTCAAGGACTATATTTGAATAAATGGTCCCCCGACTTTGATCCAACTCAAGATGTGCCCAAGGCAGTGCTAGTCTGGGTGCGCCTTCCTCATCTCCCCCTCCATTGCTGGAGCCAGAACTCGCTATAATCCATCAGAAATGCTCTCAGTAGATATATAGACCAGGCGCCAAGGAAGGATCAATACTCCTGTGCGAGAATCTGCGTAGAGGTCGACCTAAGAATCAGGCTTCCTGAAGCCATTAAGCTCTCGGTGGCGGACTGGACGCATATCCAAGAACTTGACTATGAGCAGCTTCCATTCAAATGCCGATATTGCCATGAATATGGACACTTCGCAAGATATTGTAAGAAGAAAAATGAGGAAACTACAGAGAGAGAAAAAGGAGAGCAATGGAAGAAAGTAAAGAAAGCAGCAAACAATAGGCAGAACAGCAAAAATAAAGGCAAGGAGACAGGGAATAAATCAGGACAAGAAACCGAAAGCCATCAAAATGTCGGGAACAAGGAAGTCACCAGCGAAGTGGAGGACAAAAACCCCTTCGAATCTCTCACACCTCCCTCAGAGCCTCCGGAGACAGAACAAGAAGACCCACCCCAGCTCAACGACAGTGACTTTCAAGTTCCAGGTAACACATCAAATCCGAACCCAAGTAATAACACCTCCCCTTCATATGCGGATATAATTAAACAAAAGAAGAAGAAGATAGAAAATGTTGGCTCCTCGGATGACGAGACCTTTGAAAGGCCATCCAAGTGAGCCGGAAGGAGATCAAACAAGGAAGCTAGGGAAGAAGAATCAGAAAGGCAAAAATCCCTCGGAAGGCAAGCCACTATTGAAATGACACTGGGAAGGAATACCAGGCCAAGGGTCTCCAAGGGAGGAGGTCCTACACCAACAAGCTGTAAATGATGAATCTGGTCTCTTGGAACTGCAGGGGATTGGGAAATCCCACTAAGGCAGAGGCCATCAAAGACTTAATGAAAATGGAACCCATAGACGTACTCATGCTCCAAGAGACCAAAATAGAATGGGAGATCCTTCTTAACACCAACAATACCAAATGGAAATTTGATTCGAGGAAGGTAATCAGTGCAAGAGGCTTGGCTGGAGGAATAGGCACATTCTGGTCTAGGAACTTATTCACTCTAGGCAGATTCCATGAGTCCCAACATTGGATGTATACAGAACTATGGCACACAGCAAGTAAAGCTAAACTAGATTTGTTTAACATGTATGTCCCGGTGCATTATGAGGAAAAAAGGAGTGCTGGAAGACTCTAACAGATTACTTAGAGCAATGCAGCCCTATGAATATAGTCATAGGAGGAGATCTGAACATAATCCTCGATCCTAAAGAAAAGCAAGGCAGATCCTCTTCAAGAGATCCCTTCCTCTCCACTATGGAAAATCTCATTCAGTTATGGGACTTAGTAGATTTTAAGCCAGTGAAAGGAGCATACACCTGGACAAATAATAGAACAGAAGATCACAATATTTCAGCAAGGCTAGACAGATTCCTCGCCAGCAGCTAAATCATGATGGACAACAGAATAGTCTTCTCTAAGATCCTTCCTAAACTAACATCGAATCACAAGCCAATTCTCCTGCACATAAAGGAGGAGGAAGATCTCGGTCCTCTCCCATTCAGATTCAGTCCTCTCTGGGTCGAAAGAGAGGGGTTTCTTGAAACTGTACAAACAGCATGCAAAAAGGATGTCTTAGGCTCCCCAAGCTTTGTATGGGAGCAAAAAATGAAGAACACCAAAAAGGAACTTAAAGAATGGATAAAGAAAGTCACCAACACCCCCACCAGCCAGAGGAAAGAAGCAACAAAACAGTTGGAAGAACTTCAATTGGGGCTGGAAGAGAAAGCCATCTCAACCATGGACCTAGACAAAGAAAAATATGCCCAAAGGAAAGCATACAACTCCTTTAGAAATGAGGAGGAATACTGGCAATTAAAATCTCACACCCTGTGGCTCAAAGCAGGGGACAGGAATACTACATACTTCCATAGACAATACAGGGCTCGGATCTCACGGAATCACATTGCAGAAATTAGTACATCCAGTGGACAGGTATGCAAAGGATTTGAACAAATCAAGGAGGCCGCAGTTAAGCATTTCCAAAACCTTCTTAATGCTGGAAAAGATGGGAGCGAGGAGGACATAGAAGAATTCCTCACAAACATTCCCCAGCTAGTTAGCTCAAATGACAATGAAACCCTACTAAGGCCAGTTTCAGAAGAAGAAATATCAAACATAGTCTGGTCCATGGAGCCAGACAAAGCTCCCAAGCCCAATGGATTTTCAATTCACTTCTATAGAATATGCTGGGAGATAATCAAATCTGATCTCCTGAGAATGGTTCAAGGTTTCATGAGGAAGGCAAAGGTTGGAGGCGGCATAAACTCTAATTTTCTCGCCCTTATTCCAAAGGAAGCAAACCCAGTTTCATTCAATAGATACAGACCTATCTCATTATGTAACTCATCCTACAATATACTGGCCAAGTTGTTGGAAAATAGAATCAAACCATTACTACAAAAATTAATTTCCCTAGCTCAAGGTGGTTTTGTGAAAGGGCAACACATTTTGGATAATGTCATTCAAGTTCAGGAAGCTCTGCATTCCAGTCAGTTGCGAAAAGAACAAGGTATGTTAATAAAACTGGATATGTGTAATGCCTTTGATAGAGTTAATAGGTCCTTTTTGTACAGGGTTCTATCATGTTTGGCTTCAACCAGGACTTCATCAACTTAATCAAAGCATGCCTGGAGAAGATATGGATAGCACCAATGATAAATGGCAGACCTGCAAATTTCTTCCCAGCCACGAGGGGCCTGAGACAGGGTTGTCCCCTTTCACCCTTTCTCTACATCCTGGTGGAAGATTCTTTAAGTAGAAATCTGACTATGGAAAAACAAAAAAGGCAATATACCAAGGATCAGAATTGAGAAAGGCATAGAACAAGTGAACCATGCATTATTCGCTGATGACTCACTCTTGCTGGGGGGGGCCTCTTCAAGAATAGCAATAGCCTTCAGATCCATACTACAGAAATTCTGCAGCATCACGGGCGCACTGGTAAGTGAAAAGAAAAGTGCAGTCTATGGTTGGAACACAGACCAACACTCAATTCAGAAAATCACAGAAGACTTGGGATACACAGGGCACGAAGAATGGGAAAGAATCAAATATTTGGGTCTTCCTATAACGCTGGGCGCAAATAGAAATCACTTATGGGAGGAAGTAATCTCAAAATTTAAGAAGAAGATAGCAGCGTGGGGAGGCTTTTGGTTATCCACAGGCAGCAAACTCACCTAAATTAAATCTATCCTCTCGGATCTGCTCACATTTCAAGCTTCTCTGATGATTGCACCTAAATTCATTTCAGATCAAATTTCCAGATATATATGCAATTTTCTGTGGAATGGTGGGCGAGGGGAACACCAATCGATTTCACCTAATCGGCTGGGATACAGTTAAAAGACTGATGGTGAAAGGAGGTCTCCCAGTTCATGATCCTGTGTATGCAAACGTGGCCCTGGGCTGCAAATTGCTATGGCAACTATGCGCTGAGCCCAACCATCCAGTAAGCCAGATCTTCAAAAAGAAATACCTTAAGAATCGGACCATCACGACTTACAAGCCGGAGAAGCATCCAAAAGGCATGCAGGCCTGGAAATTGTGCATCAAACGTATAGAGTTCTTCAGAAGTCATTTATACCGCATTCCTGGCAATGGGAAGAATACCAATTTATGGAAAGACTGTATAATGGGACATCGGCCACTTAACGAAAAATGGAGATCGCTGAGATCAGAGATTGGCTCCGAGCAAGAGGCATCAGGAAAATCGAAGACTTATCAGAATGGGACAGCAATAGCAATTGGCAGAGATGGAAATTACCCAGAATTCCAAAACAATTAAATAATCAGTTGGTTGTCCTCACTGACGCAATCTTTGATTTTGCCCCAGTTCACATCGATGATGAAGACATTTGGGGTTGGGGCAAGAATGGAGTGTACACAGCAAGCCAGAGATATTATCAAATGCAAAGCAAACAAGATTCACCATACCATGGAATTGTATGGAAGCAGATTTGGGATAGCTTCAGCATCCCTAAAATCAACTTCTTTTTTTGGACATTATTCCACAACAAAATCCTCACGGGAGAAAACTTGTGCAAAAGGAGTATAATAGGGCCACACAGATGCGCCCTCTGCAAAAGAGATCTGGAAACAACAAATCATATGTTTATAATGTGTGATTTCGCGAAGGAGGTATGGTCCATCTTCTTCTCTGGACTGAATGTGAGCCCCCCTTCTCAAAGCACGATAGCCTCCATGTTTACATCCTGGAATGCCAGCTATCCCCATCGGATTGTTAGCAAATCAATTTGGCACAAAGTATCGACAGTTGCGCCTAAATATGTTTGCTGGAAAATCTGGTTAGCCCGGAATGAGATTATTTTCAATAACACTGAGCTGTCGGCAGTGAAAGTGGTGGAACAAGCAAAGAAGCTTCTCTTATAAACTCTCAATCACCATACAACAAAGGAAGACAACTCCCTAAGAAGAGAAGAAAGAGCATGGTTGGAAGACTACATAGGAAAAGACAGACATACAGCAATTAGGTGCCCAATTCACAAGGAAAGATGGCAGATTCGTGAATCTGAGGACAGCTTCCAAAAGTGGTGGAAATCCCAGGACAAATGCACCAGTTTCTTTGATGGAGCCTCAAAAGGCAATCCAGGGAGGTCAGGAGCAGGAGGTGTGATCTTTTACCGGAATGGGAAAAAAGACAAATTCAGCTGGGGCCTGGGATTGAAAACTAACAATCAAGCTGAAATTCTCAGTCTCTGGAAAGCTTGCCAAATTTCCAGTGAAGAAAACCCAAATGAAATCCTAATCATAGGCGATTCAGAACTGCTGATAAAAACAATGGCAAAAAGGAAAAGTCTCAAGGATCCGGCACTGAACAAGCAGCTAACAAGAGTAAACAGAATGCTGAAAGACCTCCAGTCGGCTCAAATATGCCACATTCTTAGAGAATTAAACAAAGACGCAGACAGATTGGCAAATATTGGATGCTCTCTTCAGGAAGGAATGATCAGCATAAACGCAGAACTTCCAACCAAGGCAAACATTCCTTAAGCGAAAAGAGTGCTTTAGTCATTATTGGAAATTGTAATTGTCATTTTGGCCATGCCTGATCAGCTTTCTATCAATAAAACTTAACCGTTTCAGTAAAAAAAAAAAAAAAAAAAAAAAAAAAAAAAAAAAAAAAAAAAAAAAAAAAAAAAAAAAAAAAAAAAAAAAAAAAAAAAAAAAAAAAATCCTTTAAAATCCCAAATTGGCCTAGATCTTGCAAAAAAAAATTTCCAGTAAAATTGTTTGAATTATATTTTTAGGGGGGAAATTCTAAAACCCTATGTTACCTAAATTCTTGAAAATCCATAACTATAACCTAGATTTACAGAGTATTCTGCAAGAACCATGGGAAGGGTATATTATTCATAAAGTTATACATATAATGGTGAATTATTTGAAAAGCCACTTTACATTTTTAGCTACCAAAAATATACAAATTGTTACATAATATTCATAAATATATACATACAACAGTGAATAATTTGAAAGGCCACTTTACATTTTTAGCTACCAAAAACATACAAATTGTTACATAAGCAATCCTTGAGAAGTGCTCGCATGAAGAAGGAATTTCTTTTCTCGAAGACATGGTACTCCAATATTTGCGCTTTGAGCACTCTAGGAATTGCTTTATCATTACTTTCATCATTCACTAATGGCTACCAAGGGTATTATGGACAAGAATGTTGTATTCAGAAAGCTCTAGGTCAAACCCGAAAACAAGTTTCTATTCATATTTCCAAATGCTTTTTCTCTTCAAATTCTTTATGGCTAATTTATTTCTTTAGTGGAAACGAATATTTTCTCCAGAGCAAAAAATGTTTCATTGTGGGTGCATTATTTTTATTGTTCACAACAAAATTTAATGTGATTTGGGTAATTTGAGACCGGATCTATATAGGTATTTATGATTGCTTGTAGATATCTTCTGATCTGATGTGATTTTATTCATGGCATATGTGCTTTGACTATAATACAAGGAATCCCACATGGGCATTGGTCACTTATGGGATTTTAATTTGCCTGGATTGTTCTGCATCTCATCGTAGTCTTCGTGTTCACATAAGCTTTGTCAGATATGTATTTTAATCTTTACTACTCAAATTGCAATGTGTATTTCTTTGTTTAGGCACTAAAATTGCTCAGGGGTGCTTGTCCACTTTGTGGCTCCTTCTTGGATTTATGATGTCTGTAAGAAAATTAATTAAAATTAAGGTAGCATATTCCATTTTTAGGGTTTTGTTGACTTTGTGATGTCTTCTTCACAACAAGTTTTTTAAATTAAATTAATATCGCATATCCCTTTTTGAGAATTTTGTTTAGCATGAATGTCATTATCTCCTTGTAATGCATATGGAATGATACATTGCAAATTGCTCTATTAAAAATGAACATTAGTGAAGATGGTGTTCTGATATTTAGCATAGCACAATAGTATTTAGCATAGGAGGACCTTCATGACATATCTGCCCCCACAATCAACAACATGAGAGATATGCTTTGGTCTTCTCATCAACTTAAGGCAGAGCTTTTAAGTTTTGCTATAATTGTAACATATTATCCCTCATTTAGGCACTAACATTGCTTAGAGGTACTTGTGTGTTTTGTGTTTCCCTATTGTCTTTGTGATGTAATTTTAATTGCAAGCTAACTTAAAATAAAAATTTAAGTGACATATATTTCCACGAGGATTTTGATATGTATTAATGGCATTATCTCCTTGTAATGTATATTGGATGATACATTGTAAACTGTTTTGTTTAAGTGCATATTGTTGAAGGTTGCATTATGATATTTAGCTTAACATAATAGTGATTAACATTGAACAATCATGACAGATATGTTGATACAATTAATAGCAATTAATAAACACAACACTGGATCGTTTAATAGGGTATACAATTGGATGTGGTGGTTTTGAACATCTCATGGTGTATATCCCTACATGTATGCTCATCAAATGTTCTAGTGCTAGGTTCATATTCATTGTCTACAATCAAATAGGTGAGTGCCTTATTTCATGTAAATGTTTGTATATGGTAGGAGATATGTCACATTTGAATTATGATGTCTATGTGTTGTAACTGGTTATTGAATTTTTTACTTGAAGACAAAACAATATTGTCTACCACTAATCAACATGGAAAAATACCCCCTAAGACTGAATTTTACTGCCAGTGATGTACTATTTTACAAAAAATGACTGAATTTTACTAGATCGATGAGGGAACAATGAGAATCTATTTCAGTTGATGCCACTAAGAGCTTGCACTTAGGACTTTTACCCAGTGCCATCCCTTTCAAATTTGGGCCATTCAGGTGGTGCGAAGCACATTGAAAATGGAATCCTGGTGGATAAATTAATTGTCTATTGACCTAAACAGTGAACTAATACTTCATTTCCAAGTAGATAGGGTTTATGAATGACCCTATCAGAGAAATTTGGTGCATGTAGTGGTAGGCAAGACATTGTAGACCAGAGGACGTTTTGGTAATGTGAATTCATGAATGGGATATTACATTGGTTATAGTCTATGAAGAACATCACATGTGATTGGCTGATTAAGGCCACTTTATATTCTTTCTCTTGTGTTTTGACATAAATTTAACTCTTTTGCTTGCTCACCTTTAGTTTTCTTTAATCTTTCCTAAACTATTTTAGGACTGTTGTCTCTAAAATCCCTTTGAGTCACTTGTTTGTCTTATGGTTGGGCTAGAGCGAACATGGCTTAAGATATCAACAACTTCTCCTACTAAAAACTTTCTTAATTGATTTGTTTGTATTTAGTTTATTTTCTGCTCTTTATTTCTTGAGTTTCTATGATATTAGCCTTGTAATGAAACCATTAGAGAATATCCTCTATTTGTAGTTTTTCAACTAAATATATTGACATTTGGCATTGCATCGAGAGATGCATTCTATAATCTACATCTCTAGTATGCCAAAAACCATAAATATATAAAGTTGATGTATTATCAATAAAATATAAACTAGTGTAGATTCGTATTAACCTTGTATCTACCATGTGTTGAGATTCAAGGTACAAACATTTTTTAGAGTGAAAATACTTAAGGAAAGGTTCACACTTCAAAGGATTTTTTTGTCTTGGTGCTTGATAGATCTAGGGTTAAGATAGATCTATGCAGGGTGATTTGAATTATGATACAAATAAATATCACTTTTTGATATATTCATCTCCATCTCTCTCAATCATGTTTGACATTTTTCTTATTTCCTGTTTTGGTTGACTTGCTAGATTATGACCACGGTTGTGCTTGTTTATTGCAACATATTGTTCATATTTATTGCAAACAATATCATATTAATCACCTTGGGCCTAGAGCATACAAATTTACAGGAGAATGAATTCATGGAAATCTTTTAGTTATGTATTATAGTTGTGGATGGGGGGCATACACAATGGAATAAAAGAAGAAAATGGAAATATAATGAATAGAGGGAATGTGTTGAATGCTGGAAAAAATCATTAGTAGGTATCTCCACTAAGGAGCATTACTAATCCAAATTCACACCTTGTTACATAATAAAAATAAGGGTTAAGAACATTCATCATGGCTATTTTTAAAGAAAAATAAATAAATTAGTGGGTCCAATTTTGGACCATTGACCAGTCCTAGCTTCATTTTCTTAGGGCCTTCCCAAATATCTCTAGGCAACAACCCACTGCTCCTACAAGCTATAGCATTGATCCATAGAAATCTATAATCATTAATGCCCTTCAGATTGTTGGGTATGTTTTATATTCTGTGTACCAGTAGCCTCATGCGTAGGCCATATATGTTAGGGGCAATGAGATCATACACAATTGAGATGCAACAAAAAATATTATCTTTCAAGATGTTAAAAAATCAGTTGGAAATGGTAAAATATGATGGTAAGTATAAGTTATCACTCTCAGAAAAGTTAATATCCCTTTCCAAACATAAATACAAATTTATCCACACAAAGGAGAAGTTCATGTAGCAGAACTTTGAATGTCCACTAGGTTGGTTTTGGATAACTTTAATGATGTCAGTTGAGTGTATTTGACTGGTTTTATTGGGTTGTCATCATTTAATTAATCATTGTTTTGCATGATGAATGTTTTCTTTTCAGACCTATTGTTTTCTTATCTAAAACTCCACTAAGGAAAACTCAAATAATGCATGCAGGAAAATAGAAATCGAGAAGATGAAAGATGGCAACTCGGCTTATGTAGCAACTAATTCCTCCAATACCTATTGTGATTGTTCATGGAAAAGAAAGTGTGGAATATGAGAATGCAACATATACTCTTTCTAAAATATACTTGCGAGATGCATATAAGTTAGCTTCCACGTCCAATAAAGATATGGGAAAGAAAGCTGAAAATGAAAACTTGTATGTATCTAGTTGGCTTCACTTAGAATAATCAATCAACTATATTACAATTAGGATTTTGTTAGTTCTACATGCAGTTTTATATCCACTCTATTGTTTTGTAATATTTACAATCTCTATTAAGATTCTTTTTCTATCCGAAATATGCAAGGTTTCAGTTTAACATGAAATCTTCTAAGAAATATTATACACAAGTTTTTACTTGATTGAATTATCTATCACGTGGTCAAACTATATTTTTTCAGTACAAGAAGCATTTTA
Source organism: Pinus taeda (assembly GCA_000404065.3). NCBI lineage: Eukaryota > Viridiplantae > Streptophyta > Pinopsida > Pinales > Pinaceae > Pinus > Pinus taeda. The sequence goes on along the minus strand of APFE030377329.1, from coordinate 141,276 downwards.
TGAAAATCAATGAAATTCACAATTTCATTTGGCAATGCCTTTGGGAAGCTCAAAAACCTAAAATATTGAATGTGAATTCTGTTTTGAGGATATCTGAAAGCTTCATGGATAGAGAAAATAATTTGGAAGATGAGTTCTCCAAGTATTATTGCTCTTTGAATAAGACCACTAGTTGCAGTGGATTGCCAGTGTAATTTATAGTTGTTTATCAAGCTTCAGCAAAAACCTTATCCTTTTTGGATTGATTATTAATTTATGGATTTTTTATTTCTACTTGTTGCTCTTTCTTGAAGTTTTTGTGCTAACTAGTTTGAACTAATTAGCACAAACATTGGTGGTATTGTTGTAATATGTTAAATTCTTGTTTGTATTGAATCAATTATTTGTTGTAAAAGATCAATCGATGTGTTATATATTAGAAATTACAAGTATGGTAAATATGGGAAAACTATTGGTGCTTTGCACATAATTCTACAAAACAAATCAAAACTACTCTTATTTTATCATTTCATTATAATGATCACTGATGTTTTGAGTTTGAGTGATTGAGGATAGCCACAAGTGTTCCCTCAAATTGGAAGTTTGGTGTTTGAATTCAATGTGGATTTTCCATTCAAGAATCATATAGCAACTCAAATCTGAAAATTACATTCCAAGATAATCCTATTTGGGGGAATTACTAGTAGTAATTGCTACATATTTTCGATGTTGGAAATTTTCTCCAAATCACAGCTAATATATTGTACCACGGGTCAGGAACACAATGGGAAGGGAATTGACTTTGCAATTTATCCACTTATATTGTAGTGATCAATAAATATAAGCAAAACATTAATAATTTGATATAGATTAGTTGGCTTATTCATATGTGATAATGGACCCAAATAGTAGTTCTTATCGAAATGCTCATCAGACTTGGGCATTCTTGACATCATCGACCTCTAGCCTTGGACTTATTCACTTAGCCTTCTATATTATCCAGTTATATATAGGTATACAAGGCTATCCTATTACTATATCCTTTTTACTTCATTTCATTTTATTCTAGACTTAGCTTTGGATTTTTCTCGGAGTTTTGTTTGCACTCCCACACTATATAAGTAATCTGCAACTTGAGATTTTTAGCATGTAACTTAGCTAGCATGATTGTACCTAGCATTCCTTGAAGGTTGAATACTAAGTTTACTAAGGTGTTATTTTCTATGGTGATGTTTTATTTGCTTTGTTTATACAGGTCATTTGGCCACATAATGGCCACTATTGCCCAACTGAAGAAAACTTTTTCGAGTTTCTTGCTTTTATGGGGAATAATGGCATTGACAATATTGTTGATGTTAAGGTATATATCATATAAATCCTTTATAGTCTTCTTTATTTAATATTTTAGTGTTCATCGTCTTTCATGTCTTATACTCTGCATTATATCTTCTTTGTTTTTCAGAAAAGGAACTCAGTATTGAGGGTAAGAAGTAGGAATTGAAGAAAGAGGAGAACAATAGCACTGGAGCGACAAAATGCAAATTAAAGAGAGATATAGAAGAGAATTGGTCTAGTAGTACTTGTAGAGCCAATATCCCACATAAGACACACATAGAGGCTAATGGTCAATTCCTCATAGTTGGTGAATTCACCTGCAAAGCCTTGACAACAAAATGATAATGTTTTGAAGTGATGAAACAATATTTCATGTGTCAATTTTACGCCAACCAATATTAAGTTGGAAACTCATATTGTAATACTTGACATTTTATATAAAATAATTTTCGTGCTTGAAATTATTTATAGTTGCACTTGATAATATCTAGTATTATAATTAACATTTGTAACTTTACATTTTCATATTAGATGAACATGTGCATTGTATGACATTTTTTTTAATTTAGTTGCAAAATCATACTAATTAATTTATGTTGATTAATAATGAACGCATAAAATCAACCTAAAACTACTAAATTAGTTTTTTCTATTTGTTAGCCTCACAAATAAAATAAATATATGACTAAATTAGTTGCTTGTAATGGTTGTTAATGAAAGTAAATGAAACGATTATAAACTACTAAAATAGTCATTTATATAATGAATATGAAACTACCAGAAAAAGATAAATGACCACTACAAATGATAAATTTGTGATTACAAATAATGACTAAATTTTGCATATATACGACTATTAGTAGCTAATTTACAGTGTCCTATACAACGACCAAAATTTAGTCATATTTCTTTGACCATTAATTTTGTTTCAAACGATGACTAAAATTTGCATATATATGACTATTAGTAGCTAATTTACAGTATCTTATAACACAACCAACATTTTGGTCGTATTTCTTTAGTCATTAATTAGGTTTCTCGGGTGATGATTTAATAATATATTTTGTCATTAATTGTGGCAATTAATGACTAGATAAATGACTAAATTTATGACTAAATATACTACTATATAATAAAATTGAGACAACCAATAATGGCTAAGTTAAAAACGAATAAAATTTGGTCATGTTATAAGACACTGTCAATTAGCTACTATTGGTCATCGACCGAAAAATAGTCGTTTATATGCAAATTTTGGTCATTTTTTTAGTAACTAATTAGGCATTTTGTACTAGTTTCATCTTTTCAAACGTGTGAATTGAAATAGCCCAAAATAAATTCAAAAATTCATTCGATCTTTCTTCCTTCTTATCCTCCTCTACTTGATGAGAGACTTTTATTCTTCCTTGTGCTTGAACTTCTAGTGTATTTTTTTTGTGTCGAGAATGAGGTTGAGTACACCTATATATAGTGATTTTCCCATGTAAATAAGCCAACTTGACTGGATCCTAGGTCGACGTGTCATCTTAGTGTTGTCTCATTGCTCCATTTTAAGGCCGACTTGCTAGAAGTGATAGAGCTTGGTCTTGGAGAGTCTTTTGACTCCTACAATGACTCAAATATATATGTAACATGCCCAAGAAGGGTGTCTCATACATGACATTGACTCAATTGACTTTATGACTTAATAACCAAACCTAATAGCTTACAATGGGAGCTTCATCTATAAAATAAAATTTCTTGAGCATGAAATTGACTTCTCAAGCATAAAATAATTTTATTTTTCCTTATTTACATTAATTACATAAAATCATGATTACACATGTCATTATGAAGACCAAACATAGTTACATATTTCAACACTCCCTCTTAACTAGGTAGGTTTTCATAATCCATACAAGGTACTTAGACATTCTCAATCTGAAGAATTCTCATAAGAAGAGTCAGATTGGTAACCCATATGTATATGATCATATCATCCAGCATTGTCACGTAGCAAAGCCTTGATTAACATCTCTAGCTCTCCACAATATCAAAGCACAATTCTGGTGAGACCAATGATTTATAGACACCCGCATCACTCTCTCTCTATCGGAATATACCCCACCCAGGTTCTTTTAGAGTATGTTCCATCAGGAATATTCTTATCTTGTATTCCAGTCCTCAAAGACTATCATTCCTCTACGACCACTCTTGTCTTAGGTTCCCTACCACATCCTCAAAGAATATCACATCCTCAAAGAATATTGGTCCTTTATGACTACTCTTATCTTGGATTCCCTACCACATCCTCAAAGAGTATCAGATGCCAAATGCTTACCCAATCCTCCATTTTATCTTCCCAGGTGAAGACAAGAATGATGTGTCTATCTCTCCTCGTGGCCTTTACTAAGAATTACAACTATTAGTCCTAGTATAGTGCACGACACATGAAGTAGAGAACCTTATTTGCCACTCCCTCTTAACTAGGGATAAAAAACCCATTCCATAAAAGGAATCTACTCAAGCCCCCTTTTAATCAAGGACTTTTCCAAGCTCCCTCTTGACCAGGGACTTGCTTCTAGCAACTCTTAGGTGGAGATTATGGGACAATCAATTGCTTGAACAACTCCTTCTTTTGATGTCATGAATATTTTTTTCCTTATTCAAGTGTCTTCATCCTTTTGGTACTTCTTCGTAGGGCATCGACCATCCATCACTTTCATTCATGAATCATGCCAGTCATGTCATTCTTTCTTTCATTGGAAAGCGATCATTATTCCATATCTGACCTTTCCTTCATGCCTTTCTACCTTCTTCACATCATGTTTCCTTCATGATATTTCATCCTACCACATGAGTATCAGTTGTATATGACATCTACAACTCTTCCTTTGTTAGCTCTACGTTATCCCATCCATATATTGTTCAAAAATAGAAAATGAACATTAAATTGGAAATACCTTTGTGATGGTCTTTCATCATGACATCTCTTTGTTTGCATCAACATCTTGCATATATATTGACACATCTCAAAAAATATATACAACGCCAAGGGTCTCTTCCTTTTTCATATTTTATCAATATCTTCATATCTTTCCCATGGAGATATCGTAGTCAAATATTATAATCCTTGGATGTTCATTTCCTTCTCCATAGTTTTTTTTTTCATGATCTCTTCCTTTCTTTATTCACACATTTCCTCCTACAAACTTCAGACCATAGTTCCTTCAACTTTATCAACCACCTCATATTTCATATGAGGACATATTATGTTGATTTCATCTCATGTGTGAACCATGACTTCATGCATCCTTTCACAGGAGGAGATCCTTTCTTTTGATCATGCTGTTGAGGTAGAGCACTCATTCATGATATCTGCAACAATATGACATGACTCTGTTTTATCAAGTACAAGAATACATACCTCATCTCTTTCTTTTGGTCATCTAGACTTCCTTCGGCAGCTTCCTTGATTGAAATAATTTCAATCCCTTGACCTTCTTTACTTCTTTTGGCATCATAACATCATCCCATCAATCCCATGCAAGTTGGAATTCTCAACAAGACACCTGCTTCTTCTAGTAGGTGAACCTTCTAATGAAGATTCCAACCAAAGATCTTGATCATCCTCATCTTGAAAGTTATCCTTTTGAATTATGTATGACAAGATCTATACTATATGACTTTCATTTTCCCATAAGTACTACTTATGCTCCTAATGAGGTTACCAAGAGCTACATTCTTCTATAGGTGACAACCATAGACTTCTATTTCAGATATCTTTCATGCTTCTTTATGATGATGTCATGATCTCTTGCTTTCAATATTATGCTTTTGTGATGCCATATCCTAACAAGATGCATCTTATAATGCTTCTTATGATTCATGATAGTTATACTTTATAGTAGAAAACTTGAAATAGAAACTTGAAAAGAACTAGGTGAGGAAGATTATCTCAATCATAGTAAAGATCGTTTACTTCCTCCTTCTTGGATTTCTTCTTTTAAACTTCTTCCACTTCTTGGTGATATGGGCTTCTTCCCTTCCTATTTTTTTGTTGTCCTTATTAAGATTAGGAAAATCTCTTTTGAAGTGTCCATATTCTTGACATCCACATCATTGAAGTTTTTCCATGTTCTTATTTCTTTTTTGAGGACCAAATTTCCCAAACTTCCCTTTTCTCTTTTCCATGGCAACATATGCTTGAGTTTGCTCATTTTATCCTACATCATATTTTGATTTCTACCTGGTCTCTTCTATTTTACATATTGACCATAGATCCTTGAATGGATTAGCTTCCTTCTTCTCATAAATGCTTGATGTAAAGTTACCTCATTCCTCTGGAAGTGCATTTAGTACTATGATAATCATTTCTTTGTCATACATAATTGCTCCCAAATCTTGAATTTGATCCCTTATTTTAGATATCCTCATAAAGTATGAGTCTATTCCTTCTTCTTTTGATATCGTTAGCTTGTAGAGCTATTTTCTTAATGAGGTAACTTCTCTTGTAGTACTTACGGAAAACAACTCTATAGGTTTGTCATATATTTCTTTTGAAGTTTCAAGTTTTGATACATAGGGAATGAGGGGATCCTTGATGGATTATATGAGAATACTTTGAGCCCTTAATTCCCCTTTAATATACCTTGCAAGTGCTTGAGAATCTTCTTTTGTAGGTTTGGTGATTGATCCCTCAACATGTTCCATGACCTCATTTTCTATGAGGTTTAGATTTGTCCTTTTCTTCCATGCAAGAAAATTTGAAGCCCCAACCAACTTGTTTCTTTCCATGCAAAAATATATTTTGACATATTCATATGTATACATAAATATACTTACATGATAAGATTCTCCTTCATCCTGCTTCCTTCTTGAATTTGATGATGATATAGGAAATTGAAAACTTCTTCTTGTTGAAGATGCTTTTCTTCAAGAGTGATCCTTGGCTGCATGGAAAGGGAGATCACCAGCAAGAATCCAGAAGTCATTGCCGCAAACAAATTGGCCTTTGTAGGAGCCTTCAAGTCAAATACAGAATATTTGATGGTCGAGAACAGACAAATGGAAAATAACTTAGAGGTTGCAGGGCAACAAATTGAATAGATCCGGACAGAGGTCCAGAAAGTAGCTCCCGCACGGGTGTATCTAGAAGAACTCAAGGCAGTCATACTTGGTGAAGTTTAGGCATTGGGAGAATTCATGAGGAACCTCTATGAGGATCTTATCACCATGCACAAAGCAGTTGTCTTCTTGCACAAAATGCAATAGAAGTGCAAAGACAATGCTAAATCTCTCAAGGTTGTTCATACAGCCATCACTATTATGCATGACTGGGGAATGCAGTAAAGAGGTGCACCCCCTAAGTTGGTGAAGAAGAAAAGGCAATAGGTTGAGTTGGAGAAATCAGAGGTTTGGGTACTCATACAAAGCAAAAAACAAATTCATCACCAATATTCAAGCCTCTTATGCACGGTTATATAACAATGTGGATTTCATGTTGAAGTCACACAAGATTCCTTAAGTTGGATCACTCACCGAAGCTAAAGGCAGGAACAAGATCAGACAGGAGGTTGATGAATACTTGGGCCAGCTCAAAGAGATCACTACCAATGAAGATCTATAGGTTAACAGGAATGATATGCAGAATTATATAGGTGGCCCTATCAATATCAACACCATTTTTCTCTTATTGAAGAAGGAAAATCATATTGGCTCCAAGACTATGTACTTGGATGCAATAGAGGCTAGAGTCTGCCTCTAGCCTAATCCCATCACAAATTTTGGGGAAGCCATCACACCATATAAAGCTTGGCATCACTATGTAAACAAGAAGCTACAAGTTGGAGTGGTTGATCTAGAGTTTCCCCAAACTCAAGCTTGACATGTTGTTTGTCTTATTAGGCTTAGTTGACTCTACCAATTTTTTCTTATATGGGTATATGTATTTTTCTGTAAGTGGAAGTCCAAGTGTCAATTTTAGAATATGAATATTATTCATGTAAAACAAGTCAAAAGGTCATGAGAGAAGTCAAAGAGTCACAACAGGAGATGGATAGTCATCTCATTTGTTATAAATATACCCTCATTATTCATGTCAAAGCTTTTGGCTTAGGATCGAAATCTAAGGAGTTTCATTGAGAGACTTGGCTTCTCCTTAGCATAGAGAGAGTGTCTTTATTTGGAGGAGAAAGTGTTGGCTTCATGTTCCACTATTGGGACTAGTGGTTTATCAATTGTATATGTATCTTTGGGACTTTCACTTTAACAAAAGCTCGGAGTCGGAACGTTTTCATGCATATGTTGTGAATGTAGTAGGACTATTCTTGTTATTTTTGCAATATATGATATTTCATTTACGCTAATGCTTATGAAATATTTCGTTTGCATTAGTATGAATCTTATTGAATGCATGTTGTTATGTATTTCAGTCATGGTTATCTTGTGAACTATTTTACAACCTAACCTATGATTCATTTTATGCTCATGTGTTCCTTTCAAGTTGCGTACTATTACAGGGTTCTAAGGGGCCCACTCACTTCCCTTCTGTTGTGATGGAACCTTTCATTCATTTCACTTGACTCTTCACAAATTGTACACTTGTTTCACCAAAGTCACAAGTACATCATTCTATGCATTACCACAGCCAAGGCATACCACTAAAACCCATTATTTCGATAACTAGGTCATATTCTAGATGGGGCTCCTACTCCAAAAGGTGTGAGGTCTAATTGGGACTTCATATCGGGAAGACCCCCTGAATGTTGACGAGTCCAACACCGTCAACATTTCTAGTGCTAGAAGGAGGGCCAGATGACAAGCTGAGCCCATGAAGTCTATTCGAACCTTTTTATCTGTCACGGCTTCTTCCATATCTTGACCCCTTAATTTTTTATTAGAGTTGCAAATCTGAAAGTTCCCTCTGGGATAATTCAAGACTTGTCCAATTTGAACTTTGATGATGAAGGTGGAATAACCATTCTCAAGCACACCACTCGCTTTCTTGAATTTTGCACTCATCATAAGATTGAGTGAGGATATTACATGTAGTTTGTTCATCCTTATTTTGGAAGCACCTGTTAAAGAATGGTGTTACACATTGTTGATTGCTTCCATTCACTCTTTCGAACATCTTGTCAAGGAGCTTTATCGTGCCTTTGAGAGGTATGATTATAAATCTATTTACAAGAACAACATGTATCTTAGAAAAGAACCTGATGAATCTCTTGAGGATTTTCACGATTGTTTCATTCATTTTTGTTATGAATTTTCTGAGGATGATATCAATTGGAATTTCATGAAAGAGAAGTTTGAATTTATTTTTCATATTTCGATGATTCCAGTAGAATATGAATCCTTTGAAAGTCTCACAATATATATTGGTTATGAAGTTCTTAAATTTGTGACGGAGGAAGTTTCTCTCCCAAGTGAATCTTTGTCTTCCCCTCATCGAACAGCTCCATGTACGCAGGTTGAGGTTGGAGAATTTGACAGTCCATTTGTTAATCTACCACCATCTTCTCTCATCCCACATATTCAAAATTTAAATGCAAATTTTTGTTGTGGATCTAATTTTACCAATGGTGTTCTTTCTCTTCATTCTCCATCTGTTGGTTCCATTGATCCTCCTAATCATGAGTTGTTACATCCACCTGTTATAATCACTTCTTATGGTTCTCACGAGGATCAAATTCAAGATGGAGTTAGTGTTAACTGAGAAACTTGTGATGTCATTCATAATGACTATGTGTGGGACTATATTTTTAAACAAGAACTTGAGATGAAAGATGAGATTGCCTCTCTCTAACCTCTCCCTCATTATTTTAACATTTTCAACAAACCTGTTGCAGCTGTCACATCTTTCAATGAGTTAGTTTTTGATAATGTTAATTTTAATGACAATCAGGAATGTTGCAATGTTAGTTTTACATTTGAACAAGGTGAGGAAAAATCTTCTTTTTTCAATCTCTCCCTTCCATTATCTGATCATTTTGAAGAAACGTAGAGTAAAACCTTTCGTTTCAAAATCTCCCCTTCTCTATGATTCATTAGATAATGAGGATTCCATTTTTTCAAATGAGGAAATTTCTGATTAGGGCTATCGTGATTTAATCATTGACTCGCCTATTTATGACTCCATATTTTCCATTGTCAATTATTCTAAGTCACCGATTTTCGACAATCTACCTTCGGATGTCTTGGAACTACTGTAATTTATCGAGGCACTTCAACCTGCACTGATGGTTATGTGAGGCGCTCGCACTTGACACTAGTCCATGATTAGGATAGTACTTTGCCTCTCAAGAATCCTCATTCGTTGATTGTAAAAGTTGAAAATTAATCTATCTCACAATCCTCACATGCTTCACTTGTTTTTCATGATCGTATTGCTCAATCATTTGAGGATTCATACATGGCAAAATCGTTTGCAAAATATAAGCTTTTATTTTTCTTCATGTTTGCCAAGTTTGAAAGTTTGGAAGAATGCTTTAACATGATAGCTTGTTGCGATGTGCATAAATGCCATAATGCATCAACACAATGTTTAGCATGTGCTTTCTTGTTGTATTTTTTGCTTGCCTTTTTAGTCTTCAGATGTTGCAGCATTTCGTGATTTATTTTTCTTGTCAGTTGATATTCTTAATAATCATTCTTGTTGTTGATTCCCTCGCCCGCATAGATCAGGTAATACTTTGGTGGTTACATTGGAAGTTTCATTTTACATAAATATGGCCTAGCTTTGGTCAGTTTAGGAGGAGGATTAGTTTTTTTTGTTGTTTTGTTTTTGCTTTGTCATATTATGCTCTCTTTAATTCTTTTCTTTGTAGTACATTTCCGCATGAGAGCGTGTTTGGTTTCTGAAGTAAGCATGGTGAAGTTTAAGGGGATATTGTGAGATTTTAAATGCTTGTATTTCTATTTATTCCTTCTCTTTGCATGGGCCTCGCGCCTTTTAATCAATGATACCCTAATGGAAAACATGTTATTTCTCAGATAGAAACATAGTGGAATTATGATTCTTGAATCTATAACTAGTATCACCTACTCTAATCGGTTTTATGATTGGTCAATTTGCCTTGTCAACTAAGTCGAGTGGAGTAAGGAAAGGAGGAAACTAAAACAATTGAACTGAATTTCAGAGGTGTATAAATATCCTTCTTTGAAGGGACAACTTCTTCTACTCTCAATAAGTCATGATCCCTCTTCCACCCCCATGAATTTAATAAGTTTCAATGCACAATTATACAAATAAAATACAAAAACAAAAAACAAATAAAGGGTTGAAAGAAGAGAAATGCTTCTTATGCAAGGAGGTGAAGCAAGCAACTCCATTGGGGTACTATTTAGGCTCGCTAGCAGTGGAGTAATGTTTGTGTCCCTGAAGTGACTTCGTCGGGGTATTGTCCAAGACTTCTAGCAATGGAGAAACACTAGAGATGAAAACCAAGACTCTGATCATATTTTTTTAGTTATGCATCTATATGCTCCTTTTCCTTAATCATCGAAATAACTAAGTTTGACTTATGTGTGTTAGTGTGTCACTAATGAGGAGAATGGTAGGGACTATATCTGTAACTCAAGCTAAGTAAATAAGTTATAGTGATCAATGAAATGAACAATACTTCCTAAAGAGTTAGACATAGTATACAAGAGATAAGACCCATTCAGAGAGTTGGAGTTCTACTAGTGTGTCACCAAATGTTGTAGCTGCTACAACCCCCCTCCAAAAATTTTCCTATGCTTTGACTTTGGATCCTCCTTTTTGTCTACAAGGAGCTTATCATTCATTATCACCAAGTATTCATGCCAATTTTGAAGACTTGTCCTTCCATGCAGTTCTTGTGGTGTTTTGTTTTGAGCTTAATCTGAAAAATTTCCAACACAAGTCACCTCCTACCTTGACCTTGCAGCATTGCCGGTCTTCCCTCTTGGAACTGTGTAATCCACTGCCTCTGGAAATTGTGCCAAACCTTGAGGAACTAAATTGCACAATCATGGAAGGTAGGCTAGTCTTGATCTCAGAAACTGCACAAAATCTTTTCTTCCTCTCAGAAACTACGCAATTCAATGAGGCAAGGAATTTCACAAGCCCTTGATCTTAGGAATTGTGTAATCCCATCTTCCAGTGTGAACGGGCAATTTCCAGGAAAAAGAAAAGTTGGCATCCCTAAAAAATAGGATTTTTCCAATGAATGTCTAGTTAAGTCCACGAAGCTGCTAATTATAACTTTCAAACAAGTCGTACTTTTTCCTTGATTTTAGGCACGTGTGCCATAAACTCTAACCCACCTAGACCTATTTAATAGATGCCCAAAAATATCATTTACACACTTGGTATTGGATCTCTTGCCTTACCAAGGAGATCAAGGAACTTTTAGCTAAGTTTATGGCACTTTTCAGAGTAAGTTTTGCATGTGCCGCTTTTTGTCGCTTTTGCCATTTTTGCTTCTATGAGTGTTATTTTGCCTGTTTATTTTCATAGTAGTTGGTGGTTCAACTTATGTTAGCTTGTAAAAGTGTTCTTTCGGTCCATCGTTCACATTTTCCAAGTGTCGCATTGATTTCTTGCTTTTTTCCCACCAAAAGTTGTCATCACTGGGACACTTTGTGCATGTTCGTTTTTCCTTTTGCATGCTTCTTTCTGGCACTTAATTTTCATTGATTTGTCTTCTCGCTATCCATATCTGCATTCTTTCCTGCCCCAACACTCAGATATGCCACTATTTTTTCTCTTTCCTAGGAAGATCTATGCAATCATGGCCCCAGCAGTTGCCTTCTCTAACTGTGCAATTCGTATCTTCAAGAGGCAAGCTTGTCACTGGCTTGCCCAACTACGCATTGCATAGTCCCAAGCCTAAAACCTCGCCCATGGCCATTGATATTGCGCAATGCGGAATTTATACCTTTATTCTGCCCAACTGAGACTGCATATTGCATAGTATCAAGCCTCAAGTTGCCACCTTGTTTGTTGAGACTGTACAATGTGTAGTTCAAGATCCCAATCTCCCACCTCCGGTCCAGGAATTTCATAATATTTACTCTTAGTATGTGAGTTGTTGCCTAGATATTTTTGAATATACTATTTTTCTTGAGCTAATTTGTGTTTTCCATGAGTTCATCTTGTCAAATAGGTATTGCAGCTTTTTGAGGTTATGTCTCTCCATTAGTTGTTATCATCATGGCACCAAAGAGATCTGCCTCAAAAGACACCATAGGGAGAAGCATTGGTGAAATAATTGACAATGTCCTCATCATTATGTCAATTCTTTCATACACTCAATTATTCATTGAGAAAGATTCATACATTACATGGCACACAATGAAAGAATCATTCACAGCAACCAACTACAAAGTATATCTTGAAGACAGACATGTTTACATCAATGTCCAAAAGTCAGGATTTCAAAAGATTGCATGCAGGTTTCCATCCTTTCCTTGCGAAGACATTGTCAACTAGATCCTGTCACACACAAATGCAAAGAGTGTGACCCTTAGCAGTGCCAATGGACAAAGGCTTGCTTCTTTTATGGCACATGATTTTCAGATTATGTATCATTTGTCGCTGCCAGAAGCCTACATGGATTCTCACTTCTATACAGTCACCAATTACCTGAGCACAAAAGATGTTTTCAAAGGTTGGGTGAAAGAGCCACCCAAATTGTGCTAAACACCCAACAACCCTCATAAGACCAAATATCTCAGAAAGGCATTTCAGTACTTGATAGTTCTGAGTTGTTGAATCTATGGTAAAAAGAGCACTGAGACGTTTCCGAAGATTGGGAATTCTTGTTGCATTAGGTTGTGAAACAAGGAAAACCATTTAACTGGTCATACTTGATGGCTCAACAATTGAAGATCCATGTGACTATTGCCAATAACCCCCCTAAAGTTAAGCAAGCTAGGTTCTGCATGTTTGCTTACTTTCTAGATGCAATATGTTCTTAGAACTCTTTTCCTGGCATGAGTTGGACTTGGTCACCAAGGGAACCTACTGTGCACATTTACTACAATCTTTTTTCAAAGTAAAGCTACAAAGGAATCATGGAGTAGCTGATTGATCACTTCCTCATCCCATTGTACAATATGATCTTTAAGGAAGAGCCACATTGCATGTCTCGTGAGGTGATGGAAGTAGTGCCAACATTAGCAAATTGGTTCACCTCACCGGATGGCACTTACCTCAGCGTGTCCAATGTTCATAATTCTTCACATTTGCTACTGGGGTATGCCACTAAAAATTTGGTCATGCAGGAAGTAGCTTACCCATTTTCCACGGGTTGTAAGGAGTGTTGCAAAGGAAGAGGAAAGCACCTTGGCCCGCTCTTCCTTTGCGAATTGGATTGTACGAGATCAATAATTTAAAGGTTGTTAAGAACGAGGGAAAAGAGATAGATAAATTCACAATTCAATCGCATGGAATATCACCTGTACAATCCTAGAAGTTTTTGCAAGTAACATTGTGCAATGATACATTTCACTTGGACGAGCAAGACTTATTCCAGACACGAGGAAGAAAGGATAAAGAATTGTTACAATGCATCTAAGCCCCGTGAACCAGTCAGCTTTGTAAGTACATCACAGGTTACTCCTCAACCAGAATCTACTCCAGAAGAAGAACCATCAGAGACACTCAACCCAATGCATGAAAATGGCAAGAGGAAGGTTATGCATAGCCTAGTAGAAGAGCAGAGCCACAAATTCAAAGTAGATCCAATCATTTTTTAGGTGTCTATAGTAGTCGAAAGAAAGAGGAAACAGAGGAAGCAGGAGGTAGAATTAAGGCAAAAGGAAGAAAACGAACAAAAGGTATGAGAAGAGAGGAGAAACAAGAAGAATAAGAAAGGAGGAGAAAAGAAAAGGAATAAGTGCACTGAAACAAGCCACAAAAGAGGAACAGAACCAGCCACTTGAAGAAGAAAGCAAGCAGTTCCAAGATAAGGAACTTGCTAGAGAAATTGAAGATTTGATAGTAATCCAAGACATGGAGGTAGAAACGGAGCATTTAAACCAAGATCTTGATCTCATTCCTTACATGCAGCAAATCACCACTCAATCTCCTCTCCTTCTACAACACAACAAACTCCAAGCAAAGAAGATGAAATTGCTTGTCTTGATGAAGGTATGGTGATGGATATATACAGCTTGACCTATGATGAGCTATAGAAGAATATCATATAGGCAAGGAGGAAACACTTCTCAGATGACCTCGCACATCCTGATTTTATCAAAGAAATGATCATGATAGACACTAGCAAGAATCTAAAATCCATTGTCGCAACTAACTTGGCCTTCGCAAGAGCCTCCAAGTCAAATACAGAATATTTGATGTCGAGAACAGACAGATGGAAAAGAACTTATAGGCTACAAGGAAACAAATTGAACAACTCCAAGAAGAAGTGTAGAAAGCAGCTCCTGCACAGGTGTATCTAGAAGAACTCAAGGCAACCATACTTGGTGAAGTATTGGTATTGGGAGAAACCATGAGGAACCTCTATGAGGAGCTTGTCACAGTGCACAAAGTAGTTGTCTGCTTGCACGACATGCAACAAAAGTGAAAATACAATTCTAAAGCTCTCAAGGTTGTTCATACATGCATCACTGCTTTACATGATTAGGAAATGTAGTAGAGAGGTGTACCTCTTGAGTTAGTGAAGAAGATAAGACAACAGGATGAGTTAGAGAAAGCAGAGTTTCAAATACTCATCCAAAGAAACAAATAGCTTGGCTCACTCATCACCAACATTCTAGCCTCTTATCCCCGGTTATATAACAACGTAAATTTCATGGTGAAGTCCTTACAAGATTCCTTCAGTTGGCTCAGTCACCGAAGTTAAAGGCAGGATCAATATCGGACAGGAGGTTGATGAATACTTGTACCAACTCAGGTAAATCGCTACCAAGGAAGATATAGAGGTTAACAGGAATGATATGAAGAAGTATATTGATGGCCTTGTCAAGATCAACACCATGTTGCTCTTATTGAAGAAGCAAACTCAGACTGACTCCAAGATTGTGTACTCAGATGCAATGGACGCTAGAGTCCACTTCTATCCTGATCCCATCGCAAACTTTTGGGAAGTAATTGCACAGTATAAAGATTGGCATCACTATGTAACCAAGAAGCTAAAAGTTGAAGTGGTTGAGCTAGAGTTTCCCCAAACTCAAGCTTGAAATCTTGTTTGTCTTATTAGTATTAGTTGACTCTACCCAATTTTATCTTATATGGGTATATGTATTTTGTATTTAAAATATTTTTGTAAGTGGAATTCCGAGTGTCAATTTTGGAATTTGAAGAGTCATTATGTAAAATAAGTCAAGAGGTCATGATGGAAGTCAAAGAGTCACAAAGGGAGATGGATAGCCATCTCATTTGTTATAAATATACCCTCATTATTCATGTGAAGGCTTTTGGTCGAGCTTTTGGCTTAGGGTTGAAAGATAGATAGTTTAGTTGAGAGCCTTGGATTCTCCCTAGTATAGAGGGAGTATTTTTCCTTAGAGGAGCAGGTGTTGGCTTCATGTTCCACTATTGTGACTAATGGTTTTTCAATTGTATATGTATGTTGGGGAATTTCACTTTAATAAAAGCTCAAGGTCGACATGTTTTCATGCATATCTTGTGAATATAGTATGACTATTCTTGTTATGTTTGCAACATATGCTATTTCATTTATGCTGACGCTTATGAACTATTTTGTTTGCATTAGTATGAATCTTGTTGAATGTGTGTTGTTGTGTATTCTAATCGTCATTATCTTGTGAACTATTTTGTAGACTACCCTATGATTTCTTTTATGCTCATGTGTTCCTTTCAAGTTGTGTACTATTACATGCTTCTAAGGTGCCCACTCACTTCCCCTTTTTTGTGATGGAACCTTTCATGCATTTCACTTAACTCTTCACAAAGTGTACACTTGTTTCACCAATTTCATGAGTACATCATTCTATTTGTTATCGCAGCCAAGGCATAACAATAAAACCCATTATTTCGAAAATCGGGATATATTTTGGATGGGGCTCCTACTCCAAACAATGTGAGGTATAATTGGGACTTCATATCGAGGAGACCCCTTGGATGTTGGTGGGTCTAGCACCCTCAACAGGTTACTTTGGCATTCTCTCCCTTAAAGGATGCTTTGTCTCCTACACTAGTATTGGTAACACCTGGTTTTGGTAAAACATTCATAGTCAAATGTGATGCATCAGGACAAGGAATTGGAGTAGTATTGACACAAGAAGGGAGATCACTGGATTTCGAAAGTAAACAATTCAAGGGAAAATATTTGGTGAAATATATATATGAAAAATAAATGGAATTAAATTTTACATGCAATTAAAAAATGACAATGGAAGACATTTAAAGTCAATATATACCATGATTACATAAAGTACTTTTTGTTGTAAAAATTGTCATTAGAAGAGCAACAAAAATAGGTATAAAAATGGAAGGATTTAATTTTGAAATAATTTACAAAATGGGAAAGGACAATGTGGTAGCATATGCTCATTCTAGAGTAGAAGAAGCCTCGATTTTATATGTTATTACATCTTCTATTCCCTTATGGTTGGAAGAAGATCACCATGAATGGAAAATAATACTAGATAGATAATACAATGTATAAAAAGAAGACATGAGCTCTATGGAACATTGGTAATGGAAGGGAGATATACTATGGTACAAGGGTAGAATGTTTTATGCCTTGAATCAAATTTGAAGCAACAAATATTAAGGGAATCCAATGACTCTTTAATGGTAGGACATTCAGGGTTCCTTAAAACATGTTAAAGGATAATAAAAAAATGGAAAGGAATGGAGAAATATATTCAAAAATTTGTAAGAAAAAGGTTTTCCAAAGAAATAAAGGAGTGATTATATAAGCTCTATGGTTACTTCAACCATTATAATTACCAAATCAAAGATGGGAAGATATACCAATATAATTAATTACTAGGTTACCATGATTAGAAGGTAAGGATGTCATTTTTGTAGTCGTCGATATAGTCACAAAATAGACACATTTTTACAGAATTCAAAGGATATCCACAACAAGCTAGGCAGTAGAAATGATTATGAATAATACTCATAGACTTCATGATTTTCCTAAAGTAATAGTAAGTGACAGAGATCCAAATTTAACAGGATTTTTTTTTTAAACTATGGAAGACAAGTGGAGAAATAATAGTTATAAGTTTAGCATATCATCCACAAATATATGGCCAAACAGTAATAGTTCACAAATGTTTACATGATTACCTATGACGTTATTCTTCAAAAAACAATCTCATTTGATGAAGTGTATTTCTCTAGCAGAATGGTGGTATAAAACCATGTGGCACGCATCTAGTAAAATGTCTCCATTTTATTGTTTATGTATATACATTTCCTAGTATCTCATAACTTTTTTAAGATAAGTCCAAAGTACAAAAAAAAGAAACACATATGGAGAAGTATAAATAATCATTGACAATTCTTAAGGAAAACCTTCAAATGGTTCAGAATAGGATGAAGCAACAAGTAGATCAGCATCAAAGTGAAAGACAGTTTGAGGAGGTTGTTTAGGTATTTTTGAGACTACAACTTTATAAGCAATATACACTCAAAAAAAAAATGGCTCCAGAAGTTTAGTTTTGAGATAACAACAATACCATTCATGAGTCAAAGAAATCAGTGCAACAGCTAGATATCTTGCATAACCTCATGAGGTGAAGCTAAATGAAGCTTTAAGTTTATTGATTTTTTGACACAAGGTTATTATCCTCTAATGGTACTATATATAGAATGGTTGCATAGCCTTCATTGACACCTTTCCAAAGGTATATCCCACTCTGAAACACTACTCTTGGATGAGAAGTTATAGCCATTTCAAAATTAGTATTGGTGGAGGCCCAAAACTATAGGTAAAAAACCCCAAAATATTAATATGTTAAAAGTTGTTCAATTCCTGGACGCATATGGTTCATTTTTCAGACCAATAGCATATCTTAGCAGGACTTGCATGACCTTTAACATTGTTAAATAGTGTGAGCCTTTCATAAATCGGATGAAATATATAGGGAATGCACACTAGTTAGCCAAAGCACAGTGCATAATCCAGGGATGACATATTGCACATTATGATTAGATGGATGGGATAACATAGATGACACATGGCCACCTGCATAGTCATCCCCTACCACAATGGCCTAATTACACATTGACACGTGGCACATTGTGATAACCTAGATGTGATGATGTAGATGACACAGTTGGCATGGATGACACATGACAACATATGGTTAAGTGACATCAACTCCTTGCACAATCAACAAAATGATTTTAGTAAGTGATGTCAACATGGTGGCATGTTGCCACTTGGCGCCGAAACATGGTGGGAACATTTGGAAACTTCTAATTGGAAAAAAATCAAATACAGGTGACTCCAGGAAGATCTAGGATGGCCTAAAATTAGAATTCCCAAAATTTAATTGAAATAGTGTCAAGTCGAAGAGCTTGACAAGACGATTCCAATGCAATTTGAATCACATCAAATTGAGTTTGTATGATAAAGTCATCGCAATTTGAAGTTTTGTGACAGCAAGTAGAAACTCAACCCTGACATGTCACATGGCAGCCTCAAGGTGACATGTGGCAAGACCTACAAATGAAACTTGGCAGTGATTGAATATGATGTGGAAAAATATGGTAGTGACATGTGGCATTACGTGGTTGATGACTCGACATGTATGTGGAAGACAAGTGGACCAATCTGGTGATGACACGTAGCCCAACCAGAGGGCATCATGTGGCACCATCGAATAGAAAAATATGGTTTAGTCTGGCATACTAGCATTAGCGGGATTTGAACCCCTCACCACCAGGATATTAATTAAGTGTGCCACCCACAAGCCATGTTCACTATTGTAATGGAAAGTGGCATATACTATATAAAAATGTTTGTTACACCGCATTGCCAAAGAGGGGGGAGGACATGGTCATGACCTCCCAAGTTGACCAAAGATCATGTAAACACCAAACAAATCCATTAATAAAATATTTGATTTGAACAGTGCGATAGGACTTTTGATATGGTATTGCATATCACATGGTTGGTCGTCATATATAATTGGTTGAATGATCCACTGGTTATAACAATGTTGTATGGTGGCTATTATATGTATGGTTATGGTTACTTCGGTTAATGGAGAATACCATATATAGCATATGGTTGAAGCAAAACATAAACACCTCCCACCAATATGACGTATATGCTGACAACACTTCCTAATTATTGGATAGATGGAGAATATTATGGTTATGCCTACCATATGGTTTTAACAAAGTTTATATATGGTTTGTTTGTTAAAATGAAAATGCCATTTATATAAGTGTTGGATCGTAACCTTCGTGGATTTGACCCCGGCGCTACAGACCCTTAAATCTATATATACAAAACATTTATGCCATTGTGCTACACAAGTGTGGTTATGTAAAAGCCTAAGCCCTTGTCATTTGGCAGCATGTTTATCATTGTTCTGTGATAAAACATAGAGGTTTTTCCCTTTTGGAGAATTTTGAAAGCAGGGTTGTTGTGATGGTTCCTTAGAGTCTTTTCGTGAAGTTGAAGACTAGAGAGAAAGCATTGAAGTTTGGGGAATCAATGTAATTTGGTTATTTTTACATCATAATTGAAGAAGGCCACTCCATTGGAAGCAGACCTAGAGATGTAGCCCACATTGGGTGAACTATGTTATCAATATCGTTCATGTTCTTTTATGTTATATGGTATTTTCTTATTTATGTTATTGTATTTTAATATCTTTTTTTCAAGCTTGGTATTTCACATTCTATTTAAGCCCAATAAATCATAAGCTCGCGATAAAATATTTTGATCAAGTTTGGTATTAGAGCATGATGAGCTAGTTTTATTTTGGTTTATGAGTGTCAATTATTACCAGGTCTAAGCTTAATAAGGGAGAAGGTGAACTTGAAGCTTACAATCCTAAAATCGATTCAAGGAGCTTCACTCAAAGAGGAGAGATGGCTTCACCAAGATGAGAGAATCCTTTTAAATCTGAGTCATATTTTCTCGAGGTATTTACTATGTTGCAATCAAAGGTGGAAGAGCTCTTAAAAAGAAAAAGCTTCAGAAAGGAGAAGGCACTAGTCAAGTAAATAATGAGGGTGATTAACCCCTCTTCCTTCGTATTCTCCTCCTCCTTCAAGACCTTTGTATCCTCCTCATTCTTCACCTCCTTCTTCTTTGTCTTCGTCGTCATCTCCTCATAAGAATTTTGCTTCGAAGAAGCCATTGTTGAAGTTGGATGTGAAGTTTGACTTAACGTTGTATAATGGATAGCTTAATGAAAAATGATTGGATATTGTTTTCTACAAATATAATCTTATTTTCATATTCAGCAGATAAATGAAGATGAGGTAAATATTTAGTTGGCCTCTCTTCGACTTGAAGGTACAGTGCTAGTTTGGTGGGAAAGTAAACTTTGAGAAGGTCACAAAAAGAATGGTAAGCTCTTTTATTCTTGGTTGGAATTCACTAATGCATTAAAGAAGAAGTTTTATCCATTAACTTATACTTAGAAATTAATTATGGAATAGAAAATTTGAGGCAAGGAAAAGGAAAAAGCATGCAAACTTTTACTAAAGAATTTAGGAAGAGGGCACTAGCTTTGAATATTCCAATATATTCTCTAGAGACGTTTTTGAAACATGTTGGTGCATGACATAGTTATCTTCGCCATACTTTTATTTTATTTAATCCTACTAATTTGGATGAAGTATGTGTCCAAGCTACTCATCTTGAGTCGAGGGGAAAGAGTGTGCGAATGATTTTGTGAAGAAGTAACCATCCAAGTTAGCTGAAGGAAAATCTAAAGGAAAGAGGAAAAGTAAGAAAGTTGCGATAGTGAAGAAAGAATAGGCAAAGACGACATGCTCTCATTGTAATAAGGAAGGGTGTGAAGATGCTCACTATTGGAAGTTGCATCCTGAACAAAGGCCTAAAGAGTTTTGGAGGTAAAGGAAAACAAAAGATTGTTGCATAACACAAAAAGAATTGGGATCTGATTCAAGGGATGAAACTCAGGTCACATCTTTCAGAGTACATGGTAAAGCATATGATCATGCTAATTCTAGTTCTTTTGTTCCATATCCTAATGTTGAAATAAAAGGAAGTGAGATTTTTCATGTAAGGGTGATTATTAAGCATATGAAAGTAGATACTTTTTTTTATACTTGTTCCCAAGTTAATTTGTTATCTGAAGCAATTGTCAAGAAGTTGGGATTAGAAATGGCACCTCACAATAAACCTTATCCTCTCAGTTGGGTTTGTGATAAGGCAAAGTTGCAAGTGATGAAGCTATGTAAACTTATACTTGTTATTACTTCAAAAATTTTTGATGAGGTTGAGTTAGATGTGGTTCCTCTTATGATTTGTGGAATTGTTCTGGGAAGCCCTTATTTGCATGACAGGAAAGTCATATTCTTCAAACAAGAGAAAAAATATCACCTCACTAAAGATGGGGTTGAGTATATTGTAAGAGAACACAACATGAACACTAATTTGTCACTTGTTACTGCAGGATAAATGAAGCAACTCATAAATGCTAGAAAGAATTTTGTACTTCTAGTTGTGAAATCAAAGGATATTGGACAATTTGATGCTTTTAAGGGTTGTGATTTGTCTCATAAGGATGAATTAGTTAAACTTATTTCTAACTATGATGATATTTTTAGGAGCCTGAAGGATTACCTCCTAACAAGGAGATACAACATTAAATTCAGCTACAAGAAGGTGCCCCACTTCATAATATTAGAATGTAAAGGATGTTTGTGATTGAAAGTATAGAGATTAAGAAGCAAGTCCAAGAGTTTCTTGAGAAGGGATTCATCTTATTGTGTACTTCTCCATGTGGAACACCTATTATGATGGTACCAAAGAAGGATGGTACGTGGATAATGTGCGTTGACTTTCATGCATTAAATAAGATCATGGTAAAGAATCAATATCCTCTTCCTTGTACCAGTGATTTGTTAGATCCTTTGAAATATGTAGTTTACTTTACTTAAATAGACTTGTGAAGTGGTTATCATGAGATTCAGATTGCATAAGATGATGTTTGGAAAATCGTTTTCAAAACAAAGCAGTGTTTGCTTGAATGGTTAGTGATTCCTTTTGGGATTTGCAATGTCCCCAAAAAATTTATGTGTGTGATGAATGATGTTTTAAGCCATTCATTAATGAATTTGTGATTTTTTTTTGCAGATGATATTCTTTTATTTAGCATAAATTGGGATGAACACATCAAACATGGCAGGCAAGTATTTAATACTTTGAAAAACGAGAAGTTGTATGTGAAATTGTCAAAGTGTGAATTTGGCAAGACATAATTAGTATACTTAGGTTATGTCGTAGAGGGTGGTGAATTGAAAATATATCCCTCTAAGGTTGAAGCAATTGTGAATTGACCTAAGTGTACATCAGAAATGGAAGTTAGACATTTCCTAGGAGTAGTCCAGTATTGGAGGAAATTAATTACTAACTTTTTGTTAATTACATCTCCTTTACATGTGTTGACAAGCCTGAAATAGTTCTTTCAGTGGGGAGGAAAGTTACAAAAATCCTCTGATACATTGAAACAAAATATCAAAACCACACCAGTCTTAGAAATTCCATACTTGGAGTAGTAGTTTGAGATAGATACAGATGTGAAATGTGACTACAATCAAGCATTGCATTCGTCTACACTAAGATCTCCATTTGAATTTTGTTTTGGATACCTACCAAAGTCTCCATTGGATTTTCTTTTTTGGAAGGATTTTGATTATGATGAACAGAGAAATGAAGATAAGGCTTGAAAATTCATACAAGAGATCCAGATGGTGCATCAAGTAGTGTAGGAATAGTTGGAGAAGAGTCAAGCCCAGTACAAGGTGAGGCATGATAACCACAGGAGGGATCATCATTTCCAAGTTGGTGATTGATTCTGGTTACACATTAGCCAGGATAGGTTAACAGAGGAAGATAAGAAGCTCAAGCCAATCTGATATGGCCCATTTACTATTTTGGAGAAGATTGGCAGTAATGCTTTCTAGTTAGATATACCATCGTTTATGCAGATTTATTTAGTTGTGATTGTGTAGAATTTGAAATTGTATGAACCATCCATGATCATAGATCAAGATAAGAGTGTTCAAGTTCCTTCCATTAATGATTTTTCTCTTGAGTATCTGCATATGTTGCAAGAAGATGTCATTCTAAACAAGAAGACGAGGACTTCATGTGATGGAGTTGTGGAATATCCTCAAGTAGGTCTTAAGGGAATGAATCTAATAAAGTCATGGTGTATCAATATAGGGAAAGTGAGGGAGCATTAACCTCACCTATTTTTTGAGTAGTTTACCTTTTGGTGGTCCAAAAGCTTCCCAGTGGAGAGGATTAATCCAGGAGGATCCAGGATGGCCTAAAATTCAAAGTCCCCAAATTTTTGTGGAAATAGTATCAATTCTAAGGGCTTAACGAGACGGCTCCAACACAATTTTAATAGCATCAAACCAAGTTCATATAAGAAAGTTATCGTACTTTGAATTTTTGCAACAATAGGTAAAAAGTCAACCCTTCCATGACACATGGAAGCCTCAAGGGTGACACATGGAAGGACCTACGAATGAAACTTGGAATTGATTGGAGTTCATGTGGAAAATTCTATTAGTGACATGTGGAATTACATGGTTGATGACTTCGCATGTATGTGACAAACTGGTGGACCAATCCAGTGACAGACAGGTGGACCAATTCGGTGATGACACATGCCCTAATCTGAGGGTTTCATGTGGCACCATCAAATAGAAAAATATGGTTTAGTCTAGTAGACTAGCATCGACAGGATTTGAACCTGTAACCATCGAGATATTAATCAAGCACGCCACAAACAAGCCATGTGCAATTGTTATAATGGAAAGCATCATATCTTGTATAATAAAAAAATGTTACGGCGCATTGCCAAAAATGGGGGAGGTCATGGGCCATGACCTCCCAAGTTGACTAAAGATCCAGTAAATGCCAAACAAATCCACCAATGAAGTGTTTAATTCAAAAAACACGATAGGACATTGGATATGGTATTTCATATCACATGGTTGGTTGTCATATATAATTGGTTGAATGATTCTTCAATTATACAAATGTTGTATGGTGGTTATTATATGTATGGTTATGGTTATGATGATTAATAGAAAATTACATATATAACATATGGTTGAAACAAAATGTATACATCTAACGTTGCCCAATTATTGGATAGTCGGAGAATATTATGGTTACGTCAGCCATATGGTTTTAACAGCGTTTATATATGGTTTTTTTGGTAAAATGAAAGTGCCACTTATATGAGTGTTGGGTCGTAACCTCTGCGGGTTCAACCCTAGGGCTATGGACCCATAAATCTATATATACAAAATGTTTATGCCATTGTTCCACACAAGTGTGGTTGTGTAAAAGGTTGAGCCCTTGTCATTTTGTAGCATGTTTATCACTGTTCTTGTGATACAACATAGAGTTTTTGTCCTTTTGGAGAATTTTGAAAGGAGAGTTATTGCGAGCGTTTCTTAGAGTATTTTCATGAAGTTGCGGAGTAGAGTGCAAGCTTTCGAGATTGGGGAATGGATGTGATTGGGATGGATTTGAATTGAAGAAGGCCACTCCATTAGAAGTGGACCCAGAGACATAACCCACATTGGGTGAACTTCGTTATCAATCTCGTTTGTGTTCTTTTATGTTATCTGTAGTTGCTTATTTATTTTATCATACTTTTAATATCTTTTTGTCAATATTGGTATTTCACATTCTATTTAAACCCAAAAAACCATAGGCTCACAATAAAATATCCTAATCATGATGGCATCATGTTGACATCATCATGCAGATGACTAGGGACCCCTAAGGACTTGTTGATGGTGTTGGATACCACCAATAAATAGGGGGTCTCCCTAATATGAAGTCCCAACTATACCTCACATCGTTTGGAGTAGGATCCTCATCCGAAGTATCATCCCGACCACCATAACACAAAGGTTCACCTTGGTTTCATCAGATAACATAAGAGATTATAAACATAGACCTTGAACAAGCAAGTAAGTTGACATTATGAAACATCAATTGTAATGTGTAAAAGGAGACCTTCACGAGCAAGAGACGAGAGTGAGTCCATGGAAGGAATTAATAGTACTAACCTAATAAATACATACAAGAGAATGAAAAGGTTTCTTAACAAAATATTTCACATAATGATTGTTAAAGTGAATACAACACACATTCCACAATATGAGTACCAAAGCCACAGAAATAGTTCAATTTCTCCAATACATATGAACACAACATATATCGTAAATATCCCAATAATAGTCCTAAAACATTCGCGATACATGCATGAAAATGTGTTGCCTCATTAAGTTTCAATTAGGTGAATGATCTAAGTACACAGTTACAATGATGAGGCACTAGTTCTAGTAGTGGAACATTAAGTCACTTCTTGCTTATCCAAAGAATAGTTTTCTCTCCCATGCCAAGTAGAGAAGTCAAGACTAGCTCTCCAAAGCTTAAGCCTCAAAAATCTTTTTTCTTGACTTATGAGGTTTATTTTATAACAAGAGGAATGACCTTTCATATCCTCATGACCCTTGTGTCACCCTCATGACTCTTGGACCTCTAAACAACTCTTGAACTTATAAATGACCATTAGACTTCTATACATATTACATTTTGTCCTTTTCCCTTTAATAATTACATCATTACATTCCACATGATGTGACATGACACATGGACACACATTGACCATTATCATGACACTTGTACAAGTTACAACTTGGAAATGGTTACATGGACTTCATGATGAGTTGGTGATGCCAAGTTGTCTTCATTATTGCTTCATCTTGCATTCTTGATGGAAGATCCTATCTATGTGTCATCTTCATGAAAGATCAACTTTGTTGCTTATCTTCAGCCTCCACCATTCGTCTTGGATGAGCTTTGGAATCCTTTGATTCATCATGCAATGTCTTCTTTTTGTATTGGTCCATGATTTGTTGCATGTCTCCATGATAACTCTCTTTGTCTACTCTTCTCCACAGGTGTTTCTTTGTGTTTTCTCCTCGCTATCTGCTTTGAGCATTACTTGTCATGCTAGGAAGGTACTCCTGCCAATGAAAATTATTCATGACATGCGCAAAATCAGTGTTCAAACCATCTCTTCTATGACTACCTAGATCATGGAATGATCAGCTCATGATAGGTCTGTGAGAGGGTTAAAAGAATGAGGCTTGATTAGGAGGGAACAATCAAACTCATTAGTGGCTTAGGAAGGCTTCATTATTCATTTTTACTATGACATGCACTATGAAGAGGATCTCTCCTCAGTCGAGCACAGTGGGTAATTTGAAGGGACAAGGTGGGAAGGCTTCATGCTTCAATACTACGCCCTGCACCGTAAAGGAAAGAGAGGGAGGGTTGAAAGCACAATTTGACTAGTCAAGGACCAATAGGAGGCTTCCTTCAGACTTTCCTACGGTGTCATGCATTAAAGAGTAATGTTCTAAGGCTTGAGTGTGGAGCATATAGGGAAGAGGGAAGGATGAAGGCTTCATGATTCAAGACTGTGCCATGCACCCTAAGGGAAGAGGGAAGGATGAAGGCTTCATGCTTCAAGACTGTGCCATGCACTTTTTTAAGAGACAGAGGATCCTTGCTTTTCTGAAGTGTGATTTGTTGTTCCGAAGTGTGCTTCATTGTTCCAAAGTGTGCTTTGTTGTTTTGAAGTGTATTCAGGCTTGGGAGGGCACAATTCTCACCAATTATGGTTGTTTTCTCATCTGGAATGTGCTTTTCACTAAGGGAAGCAACAAAATGCTAGGTCACTTATCCTAGGAAGTACTAATGCACTGTGAGAGGGAGGAGACCTTAGAAAATTCTTAGTGCACAATTACAGGAGGAAAATATATGTCAATGAGGATCATGATTAAGTTGCACCCATCACCTAGTAAGAGGGCCAATTCCTTCACAACTTGCACTCGATTGTAGGACCAAGAAGGGCTCCAAAATGGCTAAGTGTGAGACCAACATAGTGAAAGAGAGAAAGGAATCCAAACACAACTCAAACATGGATCACATAGATAAAAACAGCAATAAAATCCAAATAGATGCACAAGACACATGATCATCAATCACACCTTGAATTAACAGCAAAGCGACCCATATTTCTAAGTGCATTGGTCGAGACAACACATTATGACACCTAGAACATAACTTATGGCAGAAGTGACAATTGTAACCAAAAGGTTTGATAAGTTGTAGGAATGTATCTAGTGCATATTCTAATGATATGTAAGACCATCTCATGCAGAATAGTGCGCCAGAACTAACTTTGGTGATGTGAAAAGGTGTGACACATGCAGGAGTGGAAACAACAAAGTGACAACTACAATGGGAGGAAAACATGAAGACGACACTTGAAAATTCAAACGAACTTGAAAGACATGAAAACAACACTTATTAAAGTGAAAATGAGCAAAATTGATATCCACAAACATAAAAGTGACACTTGTGAAAGCAATGATACGCAGAAGCAATAGTTGAGAAAGATCACTGAAATAGAAGTACAAGCATAGCAAAAGTGAGGGAGGATGTAAAAGAAAGTGTGCACTAACTGTTGACATGAGTTGAAAAACACAAAGGCACTATCTTGATGGATGGCGTTGTGATTTTTCAAGTTAGCGTAAAGGAAGTGCACTCATAAACTCACCTTAGACTGACCATGTGGGGGCAAGTGACTTTGACAAGTAGAACCTAAGAAGAATACTTAAACATATCGCAAAACATCAATCAACCATGAAGCGATTATGGAACGACAGATTTTAAGATCCTTAGTAGGCTCCAAAATTCAAGTGTAGGCAAAAACTTGTAGGGTGTTGATCACAGCATCAACACTTAGAAACACATCGGTAGAACTCTAGCTTCTCTATTTAGGTTTAATTCTCTAAGTGCAAGGTCTCATTCTTTTAGGAAGTATTGACTAATATTGCAGATTAACCTGGATTCCCTACTTAACCTGCTTAGAGATATAGTCCCCTCCATTCCCTTACTTGGTTGAACACATATCAAGGCTTGTCAAATCATAAATGTTTCAATCTAGGAAAGGGTAATAATATCTGCTAGTTTAAGGTAATTAGAGTATGATTTTGCATCTTTGGTGTTGCTCTACTACTAACAGGCATGGAAAGTACCCCTGAGGAGTCACTTCAAGAACACAAGCATTGCTTCACTTACAGTGAGCCTGAATAGTACCCCGATGAAGTTACTTGTTTCACCTCTCTACGCAGGAATTCTTTCTCTTCTTCAAACCTTTATTTATTTTATTTATAGAATTGTGCTTAGGCACTTATTTATTTCACGGGTGGAAGAGGGATACCAACTTATTTAGAGTAGGAGAGTTTTTTCCTTAAGATAAGGTAATATACCTCTGTTATTGATTTTCTCGCTAATTTATTTTCCCCTTACCTTTCTCTACTTGATTAGATCAACAAGAAAAAACTTTATTTACTTACAATGTTGAGTTGAGGAATGAGGATCCTAGAACAAATACAGGCTTTATAGTTCGACCAAAGGCTTTCCATTCGAGTGGATTGTATTTTCCATTTAGACATCATTAACTTTCAAGATATGTAAATCCAGATAGAGAAGAGGTAATATATTAGCCAAGAATTGTTCGTCATCATATTTTCCCTTTTTGAGTTTTGCCACATTGTCTTTTGAGCCAAATAGGAGCATCTTTCATGCAAAGTCTTATTGAGAAAACATGAAAGAAAAGATATAAAATAAAACTTACATGTAAAGCAATCATGCATAACAGAGAACAAGAAAACAAAACAAATGAGAGACTAGACGAAGAACAGGAGAGAGGGTAGATGAAATGCAAGGGAGACTAAATGAAACTAGACCTACTTGTAACCTAACCAGCTAGAAGGTTAGGGCTAAGTGTAATAATATTTCCAAAGAATCCATCGTAATTGGTCCCAACTTGCAAACTAAAAGATAAGAGAAATTAAAACTAATATATAATAATGTGCAACATAGAAGATAAGAGCTTAAAAAGCTTGCACAAAACATTGAAGGTCTTTGCTAGATGTAGAAATATATATGATCCTTAACTTGCAACCTTACCTTTTCGATGAGAGTACCAATGAATCAAACCTCGAAGGCTTCTTGTGAATGCACCTGCATTTGTATTATCTTTCTTAGAAAACATCAAGAGAAACCGGAACTTTCTTTTAGTAGATGCACATGCTAAGTAATATGCTTCTAATTGATGATAGATTAGATCATGAAATTCAAAAATATCCTCTTGGAGATCCTAAAATACTTGGGAGAAATAATTTTCTTTTAACGGTGTGGAATCAAGATGAGAATCTTGTAAGGGAAAATGAATCTGATCATATTTAGAAGGCTTGTCAAGATAGTGAGGACCTCACTTAACCATCAATGAAGGATGAAGTTCCTTGACTACTTGACAAGTGTCTAAATATTGAGATGATAAACCATAAATATTAGTTGATGTAAAACAACCATCATTAGATACACTGGTGGGAAAATGATCAATTGAATCACAGTTGTTATAACAAGAATCATGATCAAATGGACGGTTAAAGCATAAGCCTCATGACTAGTAAACAATAAAGATAGATAAGTTTTTAAAGCTTTGCAAATGCTTTGAATAAAATAGTCATCTTCATCGCATGTTAAATGTGATCAACCATTTCCTTGTGATTGGTCAACATCACAATTATCGAAGGAAAAAAGGAATGTCAATATGGCAAACACATGAAACTAGTCAAGATGTAGTGGGTGAAAAATAGAAACTTGATTCACCAAATAATTCAAGCATTCACTCTCACTCAAGAGGAGATCTAGTACCAAAATAAAAATTATTAACATTAAGACATTCACAAGAAATACTAGGAGCTGATTAATTTTGAAAGTATCTGATAGGTATGAATCCTTCACCCAATAATAATCTTAAAAACTATGAACTTCATAGCTCTATTAATTCGTGAAAGGTAAACACTCCAAACACAAGTTTGATACAATAGGATTGCATGACGATGAACTAACTGAAATAAAGTCTTCAATATGATCATAAATTAAATCTTGAAATTTAAAAGAGTTATATCTAAAATACCACACAACTTTCAAGAAGGAATTTGCATCTAGTGAAACCATGCAAAGGAAATAATGTTGTGAGAAAATTCAAATCTAATTTAGTTCGAGAGCCTTACCAGAGTCAAGAGAACCTTGCATAACCATCAACGGAAGTTGAGTTGCCTCGACTTCCTTATGATTCCTGGAACTTTGAATAATTAAATAATTGCATTTTGAAGATTGAATCAGATCGTCCATGGTGTGTGGAAAGATACCATCAATAATTTCAACTAAATCACTATTATCTAAATGGCATCCATCTACATCACTGATTTGGTCATAATTTACATCTTTTCCAAATATATTACCCAATTCATAAGGTTCTTACGTTTGCACATCTAAGGATTAATAGATTAAATGACTTTCATGAGTAACCTGAATAGAATAATTTTCTTCGTACAAAATTAGAAATGACAAGGGATGGGAAGGATATTCAATCATTTATTTACTTTAATATTCATCATGAATAACCTCATTAGCTTACGATAAGTAAAAATTCAGCTTATCAGGTGGGAGATTCAAATAGCAAGATATATAAGCAATAGGACACAAGGAACAAGGAGTTTAGGGAGAAGCTTTCATGAGAAAATATTCTTTGAGCAAAACATATTCAAGATCTAAATCTTTCGAAGAAAAAAAATCTTGAGAAATAAAAATATCAAATGGTGCACTTGGGCATACATCATCACATACAATAATGGAGTTATTATCAAAATTATGGTTTTCCAAGACTTCATATTTATTATGAAAATCAATTTCATTTGATTCATCACAAAGATTTCTAGATTCAAAATCAACCAAGGATGGAAGAACATTATCTTGACATGGAGGATTTTGAAAAAGAGAAGAAAGATCGAAACAATCGTCTCCTCCCCGCTCCTCTACTTGTGAAGGTTGATTGTCTTGCACCTCATCACTATTTGGATTTGAAAGAGTTAGATCAAGAAAATCAAGGGGAAAGGGATCATGAGAAAGAGATGACAGAGGATGACATGAATCCAAATTAAATTCAAGACTAAAGTTATGAGTGTTAATGTCATCTTTAGGAATGGAAGGATTAGTCTTCACCATAGGATTCACGAACCATTATAAAGTTCCCCCGTTGGATATGGATCATGGGAAATGGATGAAGGTTGAGAAGATGGATCAAAAATTTTATTTGCAAATTTACCAACTTGGTCATTAATACATATAGGCACCCTTATTGGTACTAGAAAAGGAGGGGGGCAAGGAACAAAAGGAACAGTAGGTTCCTCCTTTGGGATGGGACGTGTCTCAATATTTACAAAAGTTGGGGAAATAGAAACATATGGGGGTTTCAATTCAAATTGATTCAAAGAGTTCCAAACCAAATGTCTAAAATTTTTCTTAAAGAAAACCCAATCCATATCTTCTTCATGAAATTCACAACATAAGTGAAGGAATTTGTTTGTAAAATCCTTAATTGATTCATTAGGATTCATTCTAAGTTGATTGATTATTTTATAAACATATCAGTAATCATAACAAAACCTTTCGAAATATTGATGAATATCCTTGAGGAATTTATCAAAAGAATGAATGGAAGTAGATGGTAAGGTGTGACACCATCAATTAACATGACCTTCAAGAGTGAGGAAGAAAATCACACAAGCAAAATATTCATCACCAGTTTCGTAATATTCACAAAATTTAAGAAAATCATAAATTTTCTCAGTTATGGATGTTCCATCGTCACCATAAAACTTCAATTGAGACCTAATAGCATTAAGGAATATTTTCTCATGAAAGCTTCCCCCCCAACTCCTTTTTCCTTGTGTCCTATTGCTTCTATATCTTTCTCTTTGAATCTCCCATCCGATAAGTTGAATTTTGACTTGTTGCAAGGTAGTGAGGTTATTCATGACGAAGAGGAAAGTAAAGAAATCATTGAGTATCCTTCCCATCCCTTGTCATTTCCAATTTTTCATGAAGACAATTCTTCTATTCAAGTTACTCATGAAAGTCGTTCAATTTATTCATCCTTTATGTGCAATCAGAAGAATCTTAGGACTTGGATAATTTGTTTTGTGAAGATGTAAATCACTACAACATCAGCAACTTCAAAAATTTTGCATCTCCAGCCATCTAATCTACCACTATCAATCTCTCTTGGCTGCTCCAAGGTGAGTGAACAAAGGCTCACAAATCTACCCTCTAGCAAACCTCTTATTCCACCAAGGTGGAATACTCACAAGGACTTCACCAAACTACCCACTAGAAATGATAAGGTTGCTCCATTATCTTTGATCTTAGGGACAGCAAGTTTGCCCTCTTATTAGTGATTTCGCAACCATGAAATCTCTTTACTAGGGCTCCACCAATATACCCACATATTACTAAGATGTCTGGTTGGACATACCTAGAACTACCTCCTAACAATCTCGCACTCTTTTGTTCATACCACTCCAACATTCAACCCTAAATCATCCACATAAATGTTACACATAAGCACTATAATATGTGGCACCAATCACAGGTTCAATCCAGACATCTGTCCAACCAATCGAAGGTCTCGACCTTCCTTTGTGTCGACAGATCTTGAGAAAACTATTACCAGACTTTAGGGCAGGCCTTGTTGACTAATCATGCACAGAAGTTTCCCTAAACTAAGGCACAAACTTATGTCCTAAATCCTTAAGACAGACCCTCCAACCTAGCACACTTTCTCCTTAAAGAATCTACCACTCGACCTCTTTGGAATCTTGGTCCTGTGGGAAAACTCCAATCTTTAACACAGTTCAAACTGACCCTTATTTCTATGGCTTACATCAAGAACCTTCAACCCTCATACCTTCACTACTACAACTCCAAACCTCAGCATACAGAACCCTTTCTCCTTCGCTCTATTCCACTTGGGCTCAACCTTTACTTAGTAGACATAACAACTCTTAAATATGTTTCATCCATCCTGAACAGAAGCAGGGAAACTCGACCTTATCACAGTCTTGTAGCACAATAAGCTTGAACCCTTATTCACAACTTTGAACACATAAATAAACCATGAAATCATCACTTGATCTCGACTAGCCTCCCTCCTTCGACCTGTACCAAAACATGAGACCAAAAGAGTGCAAGACATGTCCTTCAACTCCTATCCATATCGGTCCTCAGGCATGTGACTTATCTAGCTTGTCTTTACTTAAGAATATGTGCACTTATGGATGGATCAAATGAGGTCACACCCCTTCCTTCTTATAGTGTTCTATGAGGGAAATAGCTAGCCCTCAAGGGGTGTCTCTTCAAGCCTAGTCGACTTGAATTTTCATCATGGAACCCTAAATAACTTAACGAAATTGTCTTCTCTCATTTGATCAAGATCCTCCATGGTTGCCTTAGGTCCCCCTTGCTCCATTAGGGGTGCTCCACATGCAACAATGATCAAAGAAATAATTCTTCACATGGTTTCACACCCACAACTTTGGGTGTAAATCCCATTGCTTGTGTACACTACCCACAAATCCCTTATGGGTCAACTTCTCCCAAACTCAACATGTAGGGTTGTAGATTACCTCCCAAGCTACACAAATTAGGGAGGGAGTGTCATCACCTTGGTGATAAGGGTTGATGACATCACCTTGATGCCTCTACCTTCACGATTACTTGATGTGTTAGATACAATTCCACAGGGATTGCATCCCTGGGGTGATGTGGCACTATGGGGCCCTCATGTAAGTTAAGTCATGTAGGTGGAGGGTTCCAAGGATGGGGTAGACCTCACATAATTGGTCCAACGGTGTCTCCCTATGGACTGGTGTGGCGACATGGTTCAATGGGGTTCCACATAACCCTGGAAGTTCTTTCATGGTAATATCGATGGGGGACTGTAAAGAAAATATGTGGGATTTTATCTCCTGTGTGAGGTGGTGTTAGAGTCAGTATTTTCATACTACCATAAGTGATCAAAACTCCTCATTTATATCATATTAGTTTCCCATGTTAAAATTTTTATCATTCCACCTAGGTCATCATTTAAAAATTTACTCACTGATGGTAGCCCAAGTTGAAACCCCATCCCCTCTCAAAAATCAAAATTTGTTGGCCCACCTTAATGTGTCTCGCTGAGCATACATTGACTATAAAAGCTCATTTCATCATGTTTTGTGTCAGTCAAGTCAACCTGAAGTCTAGTCACTAAAGGACCCATTAGGTCACTAGGCTTTATTTTCCAAGGTACAATAAAAGCAAAGAATGAGAGAGAAGCAAATAAAATTCCTTTTTTAGTTAGATGAGGGTTTACAAGCATGTAAACATGGTTTCTAAAATTCTAGTTTGGA
Source organism: Pinus taeda (assembly GCA_000404065.3). NCBI lineage: Eukaryota > Viridiplantae > Streptophyta > Pinopsida > Pinales > Pinaceae > Pinus > Pinus taeda. The sequence continues at coordinate 106,442 of APFE030377329.1, read as the reverse complement.
TTTTAAGAACGAAATCCATTCCAGTTTCTAATTTTATTTTAAAAAACAGAGATGAAATCCTATTTTTTATATTTATGTAATTTCATGTCATTATTTGTAATAAGTGACTTTTCTCAAGCTGTCAACTCAGTTCCAAAATGCCAAAAGACCAAAAGTCAAAGGTCAAAGTATGTCAATGTATATCAAGTGATCAATTTGTACAAGAAAGGGTCAATTGAAAGATATAGTTTCTAAAGTTAAATTGAATGACAAAGGAAAGAAAGTGGGTCCTAAGGCCCAAAACATCAATTTCATCAAGTATAAAGGCCACCAAGACATCAAAAGAAAAACCTTTTGCACTCCCAAAAATCGAGCTCACACTCGGTTGGCTCAAAAAATCAGTTTTACAGGCTCAAAGGAGACAAATTTCTTGGCGCTACACTTAGAGGTCAGGCGCTATGCTTAGAATCTAGGCAATGCGCTCAGAGATCTCGACACTACATTTTTCAACACTGGTGCTTCGCTTCTGGGTTAGGCACTGCGCTTTTGCCCAGCAAGCTTCCAAAGTGCCAAAAACACCTCCAAATCCTCTCAAATCTCCTCAAGAGTGGGTTTTCCTCCTCTATCAAGTAAGTAACCCTCTCTTCCACTCATTTTCTATCCCAAATCACATTTTTCTTGGTGTTTGAAATCCTAAGTAAAATTGGTCCCTAAGCAAGGGACAAAATCCTAAGTTTACTCCTATCTTAAAAATCGATGCCTACAGCCCATGTAATCCCTTATCACATCACTATTGAGACCATCCCAACCCCTACACTATTTTTCCTTAGTCCCTAAATACTTTTCCTACAAAACCCTGAGACCTAGGTTTCTAAAAAAAATCCCTAAGCGGCCTCTATCATAAAACCTGTAAATTAATTCTCATTTCCACCTCCCTTCGCATTTTCACCCGTCATCACCTCCCACAATTCCATAACCCAACTCCTCATCTCCCCAAATTTTGTAGTCCTATCCCCATTCCCTAGACATATTCCCACCTCCCATTCTCACCTACCTTATCACTAGAATATCTTGAGCAAATATTATGGAGGAAGACAGGGGACAGAGGAGGCCAGACAAAGGAGGTAGAATCCTAAGGCTAGAGCCCACTAGCATCAAAGAACTTATGGCTTCACCAATGGCAGCATCACGTTTTTAGTATGTGGGTTGCCTTGAATTTTGTAAATTTATTGAAAGAGTTTAGCATCACCCAATTTTGACCAGACTCTTCGCATCACACCTTAAAGACAATCAAGTAACCCTAGTAGGAGTGACTTTCACTTTGTCTATTGCTATCATTGTTGTTGCCATAGGGATTCAAAATATGGATGAGAAGTGGTTTAAATCAAAGGATGTGGAGGATCAATATTATGAACCATTTATCAAACCATTGTACAGGAATGGAAGGAGGAAGGTGTTCCCTTTTAATTACCTTCTAAATAGGTATGCTCCCTTGATGAAAATCATCATGAAGTACTTCTCTTATGAAGGTAGGTTTTCTAAGCTCTATACTTATCACATTAGACTGCTTATGCACTTCAAAAGGGTCAAATTCATCAATATCCCATATTATCTGTTTAGAAGCATACATAAAATGGCCTCCATTGTGCAAAAGAGAGATTTTGACCAGCAAGGGAACAACCTTTTCCATCACTCAACGATCAAAATCATTGTCCTTGATCACCTTGATCAGTTGCATATTTCATGGGGCTATTTCATTGCCAATGACATCTTCACTGCTCGACCAGCTCCACTTGTTGAAGGTATTCCTTCTTCATTTCATCCCACTGATCATCATGCTAAAGCCATACCCCTTTAATTTCATCCCACTGATCATCATGCTAAATCCATACCCCCTTCATTTCATCCCATTCATCATCATGCTAAAGCCATACCCCCTTCATCTCAGCCCACTGCTTCTAATCCTCCATCTAATCAACCATCCTCATTATCACCACCCTCATCACCATTTCATGATCATGCAGGGTTACCCAGTAGAGTTGAGCTCATCAGCCCTAAGAGTACATATGTGAGCACATTGGCACATACTTATAAAAGAGGCCACAGGCAGGTGATTTCCCCATAGATTATGGGAGGGTCCTTGCCTTCTTCATCAGCAAAGCAGGTGCACAAGGGCAAGGGGAAGATTACAGAAGTTGAAATCCAGCAGCAGTAGGAGGACCTCCATGAGACAGAGTAGGATTTGTTGGCATTATGTTTCTGGTATGACTCTAAGTTACATGTGTTGTACTTGATGGCAACTAACTCTAGTGGAAATGTTCTATTCAGGCTCTCAAATTGTTGGAAATTAAGAGGTTCGCAGGTGCATGGTTCAAAAGGTGCGGACCCGCAGGCACGCCGTGCAGGAAATGTGGTCATACCCGCAGGTTACCCGTTCAGAACGTGCGGTCCCCCAGTTCACTCACTTCAAGGCAGAGAAGCGCGCTCACGAGGGGTTTCTTATGTTTGGCCCGTGGTATTTAGCCCATCGATCATGATCCTATGGTTTTGGCCCGTGGTATAGGATCTATTTTAGCCCCGGTTTGGATCCCTTGTTTTGGTTATTTGATGGTTTTGTCCCATGGTGTGAACGAGGGCTTGTCTATAAATAGGGAAGGAGATCACTTGGCCAATGTATCTTTTGCAAATTGAATATCTTAAGATATGAAATATTGGGTTATCGGTTTAAAAAGCTTGATCTATATAAAAGTGAAGTTGAAAGTGAATCTATAGTGTGTGATCTCTCAGGCGCATGATCAGATCTGGGCATCTGACCGTCAGTGGCTCTTCGGAGATTTGTTAATTCGGTTCAAATCAAAGGTCCGCAAGTATTTCATGATTCAGGTGCGGAGGTTCGCAACTCAGTGAAAGGTGCTCTGCGGTGGTTCGCGGTTCTCAGAAAGGCACAGTGCGGGGGCTCGCAGCACAGTCGAAGACGCAGTGCGTAGATGCAGTATAGGTACGCGGCTCAACAGAAGGGCACAGTGCGGACGCCCACGGCGAGCTGAAAGAACAAGTGCGGAGCAAGATCAAAGGTACGCGGTGCGATAAAAGGAAAGCCTGCAGAGGTACTTAGAAGTACGCGGCGCGATTGAAGAAGAGAGTGCGGAGGCACAGCAGTAGTACGCAGCAAAACAGAAGGTGAATTGTGGATATACGCAATGAAGCAGAAGACGCTCTGCGTGAATGCGCAGGAAAACAGAAGGCTGGGTGTGGAGTCACGCAGTCTAGATAAGGAAAAACTGCGGATCTGTCTTAAAACATTTGTTGGTTATCTTTTATCTCTTGCTGCAGAGTTCTGGGTTTATATTTCTGGTACTATCTTTCTTTTTACAGCATTCTGAGAAGCTGGGTGATTCTTGGTTGATTGTATAAGGAGTTTGGGTGATTTGCATGTACTTGATGATTATTTGATATTTTTGGATCCAGTTTGAAAATTTATGAAAAGTGGTCCTTGAAAGAAAAGAAGTAGGGGGTTGTAGCTCCCTTCCAGGAGAGACTGGAAAACGAGAGAGAGTTGTAGCTCTCTGCAGGTTGCAGCCTGCGTACTGTAAAGGACTCCAGTACAAAATCATTGTAAAAGGAGTTTCTAATTGAAAGAAGATAGAGACATATTGCAGCAGGTGGTTTTCACCCACATGGGTTTCCACCTTATCTGGTGTTCTTTGGTGTCTATCTGTTTTTCTTGTTCATGCTCATTATTTTATGGTACTGACATACAAAGTAACGATCAATATTTGAAGTATAAATAAGGAAGAAATATTGAAAAGAATTTGATAATACTGATTCACCCCCCCCCCTCTTAGTATTATTTCCAACAATTGGTATCAGAGCAGGTCCTTCAGAGAATCTTGATCGCTTGAAGGAAGATCATTCATCATGAGCAACTATGAGAGGAAAGCATCAATCAGGCCACCAATTTTTGATGGGACAAACTTCAATTATTGGAAGGTAAGAGTTACTGCCTATCTTCAATCTCTTGGTACAGAAGTTTAGGATATCATAGATACAGGCTACACTTTTCCTTCAGCTACTCCTACAGATCCGACCGAGAAGAAGAAATATGAAACAAATGCTAAAGCAGTCAATACTCTACTGGGATGCTTATCTCAAATAGAATTCATGAAGGTTATGCAATATAAATCCGCAAAAGAAATATGGGACAAGATTGTCTTGAGCTACGAAGGAGATGAACAGGTAAAGCGTGCTAAACTTCAAACCCTCAGGATTCAGTATGAGAATCTCAGAATGTATAATGATGAAAGTGTGGCTAACTATTTCCTTCGGGTAGACGAGATTGTTAATTGCATGAAAAACTTGGGTGAAGAAATAAAAGAAGCTATTGTGGTTGAAAAAGTTCTAAGATCATTGTCTCCTAAGTTTGAATCTAAAGTGTCTGCAATAGAAGAAAAGGAAAATCTATGAACTCTTACTATGTCTCAGCTACACGGAATTCTAACTGCTTATGAAATGAGAAAGGGAGGTCCATCAGACAGGAGAGAAGCTGCTTTCAAGGCTTCAGGCAAAGGAGACTACTATGAAGCAAGTCACGTGCCAGAAGAAGAAGAAGAAGAATCAAATTTTATCAGAAATCTTCAACGGGGTACTGGAAGGTTCAGAGGTAAGTTACCTTTTAAATGTTTTGCTTGTGGAAGAGTAGGTCATTATGCTGCGAAATGTCCTCATAAGGATAAGATTGACAAAGGAAAGGAACCTGCTAGATGGAACAAGAAACAAAATGCAAATAAGAAAAGCTACTATACTCATGAAGATAGTGATGGTCCATCAAATAGTGATGAAGATGAACGAGGTAATGACTATAAACTTTTAATGGCATTTGAAGATGATGATTACATGGATGCTATAGATGTGGATAGCTTTTATGAAGAAATTTCTAGACTCAAGACATGTATAGAAGAAAAGAATATGATCATTGATACTCTACAATTTCAAGTTGATGAAAAAGAAAAATATCTTGAAAAGTTAGAAGGTGAAATTGTTGGTCTTAAAAAAGAGATTGAGAAAACAAAGGCTATTAATCTTAAGTTTGTCAAAGGATCTGAAACTCTGGATGAGATCATTAATGTACAACGTTCTCCACTAAACAAGACAGGTCTGGGGTATAATGGAGAAACCTCTCAAGGATCCACCTCAAAGAGTTATCTTGATGCAGCAAGAAGGAATGAGAAAAAGCACAATGGAGATCACCAGGTAAAGCAGGGACGAATTACATCAAGAACAAACAAAGACTATCAGGTAAACCAGGGGCAATCCGTCTTAAGGATGAACAAAAGCTACAACCAGCCACAGGTAAAATCTTCTCAATTTGCTTCAAGAATGGATGACAATAGAAATTACAATCATTTGGCTGGTAGATTTGATAACCGCAGAAGTTTCTTCAATGGACAATGTTTCTCTTGCCATAACTTTGGTCACAAAGCAGCTCAATGTGTTGCATATAAAACAATCATGACTAGAGAAGCTCAGAAACAAAGAAGTATGACCAGGATTACAAAAAGGACCTATAACAACTTTTCGGTTTTTGAAAATGAAGTTGAATGTTCTATTTGCACTAACTTTGGTCATGAAGACTCTGAATGCAGGAGCAGGTTTCAGCAGAAAAAGGAACAAACCTCAAGCACCAAAACATGGAGAATAAAGGAACCACAAACAGAAAGATGTGGGATAGCATTTTATGCAGAGGGACAGGAAAATCTATGGTACATTGAGAGTGGATGTTCGAAGCATATGACAGGTGATAAAGAAAAAATTGAGTCATATTCTGCTCTAGAAAAAGGAAAGAAAGTCTCTTTTGGAAATGATACTCCTGCAACTATAAAAGGAAAAGGTATTGCTCAGTTAAAAGAAAAGGTCAAGGCTGGAAATGTTTTGTATGTTGATGGATTGAAACATAATCTTCTAAGCGTCAGTGAGATGTGTGATCAAAGAACCGAGGTGATATTCAGATCAAATGGATGTCTTGTTCGTGATCTTGATACAGGTAAAACAGTGATCAAAGGCAAGAGAACTCCAAATAATCTGTACATATTTGAAGAAGGACAACAACATGCTATCTAAGCAAGGATGATGAGCACTGGTTATGGCATCGGAGGTTGGGACATCTAAGCTTTTCACAAATAAGGAAAGCATCCAAATATCAGGCAGTTCGCGATCTTCCAGATATCAAAATTCCTGACAACACCATATGCAAATCATGTCAGTTTAGAAAAAAAACCAGAACTAACTTTCCAGAGAAGGAAGGATCAGCTAGCATGCCTATTGAGCTAGTACATACAGATACATGCGGTCCTTTCAGGAAAAGAACACCTCGAGGAGAAGAATACTTGATATTATTCATTGACGATTTCTCCAGGTTTGTCTGGTTAGGACTTATGAAGCACAAAGATGAAGCATTCGAAAAATCAAAGCCTTCAAAGCCTTGGCTGAAAATGAATCAGGTCACAAAATTAAGTGCCTCAGATCCGACAGAGGTGGGGAGTTTACCTCAAATGAATTTTTCGATTTCTGTGAAGAACATGGGATAAGAAGAGAATCCTCTACAGCTAGAACTCCTCAGCAAAATGGAGTTGTGGAAAGAATGAACAGAACAGTCCAACAAATGGCTCGTGCTATGCTTGATGAATCAGGGACTCCCGCAACTTTCTGGGGTGAATCTGCTCATGCTGCGGTTGTTATTCTAAACAAAACAAATGTCCGGGTGAACAGCACTCAAACTCCTCATGAGCTCTGGAATGGTAAGACTCCTTCGGTAAAGCACTTAAAAATCTTTGGGAGCAAATGCTATATTAAGAATACTGATGAGCAGCTTGGCAAACTTGAACCTAGAGCAGATGAAGGCATTCTTCTTGGTTACTCTCCACATAGCAAAGCATACAAGTGCTACAATAAAAGACTTGGCAGAATTGTTGAAAGCATTGATGTAGTGGTTGATGAGAAGGGATACATCCCTAAACAAGTACATCATGAAGACATCAAAGAAGATGAAGGCTACCCTCAACAACTGAATGATGAAGAACCTCAAGAAGAACTAGAAGAGCAGACAAGAATAGAAGAAAAGACTCCATCCAGATATGTTCAGAAAAATCATAGAATCTCAAATTATGGGGCAGAAAGAAGCAGGTGTACAAACAAGAAGAACAGTTGCAGAAGCCTCAAGCTATTTGGCATTACTCTCCTCTACTGAACCACAAAATGTGAAAGAGGCATGCAAAGATGAATGTTGGATAAATGCAATGGATGAAGAACTTGAGCAAATCGAAAGGAACAACACTTGGGAACTGGTTCCTAGACCAAAGGATAAGAATGTTATCGGAACAAAATGGGTCTTCAAAAATAAATTGAATGAAAATGGAGAGTAATTAGAAACAAGGCCAGACTTGTTTGTAAAGGGTATGCGCAGCAAGAAGGAATAGACTTTGAAGAAACCTTTTGCTCCTAATTGCAAAGAATTGAGCCATACCGAATAGTTCCTTGCTCTGCTC
>APFE030377329.1:16184-92606 GCA_000404065.3 Pinus taeda | reverse complement strand
TGATAATACTGATTCCCCCCCCCCCCCCTCTCAGTATTATTTCCAATAGGATTTTGACCTATTTGACCTAAGTGAGCATGATTACAGTGAAAACACAATCATTTCCATCAGAGAACATAATGCACTCATAGGAGAGCTCCAGGTCAACTTGCAGAGGGAAAAATACATCATTTCATACTATGAGCAAGAGAACAAGAAGTATGAGACCAAACAAGAGCTCATGGAGATTCAGCTCATCAAGGAAAAAAGGGAGGCTGAAAAGACTAAGGCTTTACTTGATGAAGCATATGGAGAATATGGTGAATAGATAGAGGAACAGGTGCTAAGGAGAAGGCCAAGGACTAGAGGCCTAAAAAGAGCATTGGAGCTAGAAAAACAAAAAGAGGTTGAACTAGCCAATCAGCTTACCCTAAATGAACAGTTTTCAAAGATGATCAATGAGAACCGGGAACATTGGCTCGAGAGTGTAAACATCCATCTTGAAAATCTCCTAGACAAGGCCAAAAGGGATAATGAGATTCACAAGAAGATGGCAAAACATTATGCCTACAAAGAGAGGATTTCCAAGGCAAAACTCAAAGCTGCAAAGCAGAAAATTGAAATCATAACCAAGAAAAGGGAGGGAGATAACTTGAAATTCTTTTTGAGGCATCACTCATGGCTTGACACACAGCATCATCATTCCTCAAGCCAGATTTTGGGAAATTTTGAAGTTTTGTGCATTTTTGGCAATTTGTGCACAAGTCGCACTACCAAAAGGGTGTTGCGCTTTTTCTAGGGACCTCCAAATGAAAAATGGCCACCACCATTGGATTCAAAGGCCAATTACAGTCAGGAAAACCTCTTTGCTAAGTTTTTTGGGGTCAACTGGGCAGTTAAAAGGTCAAAAAACACCCAAAAAATCATGTTTCTGCCATGTTTTGGAGGTTGGCACTGTGCTGACCAATCCTTAGCTTATAAAACCTCATCTCTCATGCATTGACAACAAATTTCTAACTATAGTATGTTCAAGAGAAGAGGTCAAGAATATTACATACCTGTACCTACCTAATGGTTGTTAGAGAGACATGCATGCTGTTGCTGAGTTGATGTTGATGTGCAGGTGTTGGATGGTGATGTTGATGATCCTGATGTTGTTGCTAAGCTCTGGAGGAGCTTCTTTGACCTCTAGATCTCCTTTAAAACTACTCATTGCCAATCCTGTAGATGTTGTTCTGTATCTTGTAGGTTTACAGGACAGTGACTTTTTTTGTCCATATCTCCCAAACAGTAGACTGTGTTGAACTTAAACTTTTTGAGCATGTTGCCATCATCATTATGCACCTCCCCATAGAAAAATTTTGGTCAATGGATGCACAGATCTTGAGAAAAACCAAAAATGGTTGAAGGTGATGGAGGTTGATTTCTTCGAAACCGTGCACTAGAATTTGTTTAAATTGCTTGGGCATGTTACCATCATCCATATGCATCTCCCCATGAAACAGCTTTTTAAATGGATGCACAGATATTGAGAAAATGCAAAAATGGTTGAAGGTGATGGGGGCCAATTTCTTGGAAACTGTGCACTGGAATTTGCTGAAACTACTTGAGCATGTTACCATCATCCATATGCATCTCCTCCTGAAACAGCTTGGCAAACAGATGCATAGTTTTCAAGTTATGGGAAAAACAAATTTTTGCTCTATGTATTTTTGTATCCTGTAGTAAAACAAAGCATCATGTAGTTTTCTAGGACAACAAGAAAACTGAATGGTAGAAGCTTGAGAATGATGAGTGGATGGTGAAAATAGATGAGGGTGATGGATTGGCATGGCCTTGGCCTTGTTAGAGAATTTGAGCAAAAGAGGAGAAAGTTAAAATTTGACTTCTTTTCACTAAGCTTGACCAATTTTCCTTTTGGTACCAACTTGTTCTTGTTGCTTGCAGATGTTGGAGAGTACATGCATTTATCAAAGAGATGCATGGAGCAAGGATTTCTTTTATTTTTTTTCTCTTTTTTCTTCTAGGCCTGCTAGCGGCCTCAATGAGGTTTTCAACTAGTTGGTCTGCCTAGGCGCCTCAAAGGAGGTTTTCACCTAGGATCTTTTCTTTTTTCTCTTTTTTTATTTTTTTCCCAACCCATTGACCGCCTCATGGAGGTTTTCAATCAATGAGCCAATCTGAGGTGCCTCAAAGGAGGTTTTCACCTAAGATTTTTATTTTTTCTCTTTTTTTTTCAACTTTTTTCTTTTACCCTACCCTACTTGAAAAAAAAATCGCTTTCAAGTATAAGAATGCTACCAATGGAGCCATGTGCACATCAAGATGACAAACAAAATGATGTGGAGGTTTGAAATGTATGCTTTGGCATGTACCTAGATTTCAGAGACCAAATTATTTGACTTTGAAAGGATCAAACATAGTTGAGGAAGAGAGTGATGCTGCAAATTAGTGACTGTCTGGAACCATATTTCAATATAGTTGTGATGCCTCTGGTCTACTTACTGATTTAGATCATCTTGTATGTCTTATTCTACCATGACCTTCAAGTCTTCCTCTTTTTGTTGATTTTTCTCTTGAATGCATGGAGGATTTGATTGTAACCATGAGGGAGTTCTCTCGATCTCTGATTTTGATGTTTTCTCTTCATCAATCGCAGCCCATGGTTCTGTGGTCTTCTTATTTGAATCTTCTTCTTTTGGATGTGGTCCTTCAATGATATCAAGATGATATCTTTTTTGCAATACTCTTCCTGAGCTATGGTGAATACCATTGATCTCAAGAGGAGATGTTTGGAAGTGTTGTACCTCTGCATTGTAAGTGGGCTGAGCTACTTCAATGTGTGAGTTTGGGAATGGTGGTACAGGTAGTTGAGTGGGAGTGTATACTTGAGATGGATGTGGATGGGTTTGTGGTTGTGGTGGAGGTGAATGGTAAGGATCACATGGAGTTTGGTATGGAGGATATTATGGATGGCTCCCATAAGTTCCTTGCCAACCTTGTTGCCAAGATTGGTTTTGGGGTTGAGATGGCCAATGTTGCTAAGGGAAGGGTGTGTTCCAATTACTTTGAGGTGGATGTGCATAAGCTTGAAATTGTGAATTAGGCTCTTGCATCATATCAGGCTGAATAGGCTTCCATGGTTCTCTTGGAGCTACATAACATTGATGCATTGACCAATGTTTAACATCATGTGATTCTACAACACAAATATCAAAATTTTCTTTTCCTTCATCTTGCATTCTTAGCATTTCTACTTGTTTTGTTAGATTGCTAAGAATTTCTGTTTTAAAATCATCAAACAAATTTCCAAGTTTAGCTTGACTTACCGATCTTGATGGTGATTTACCTACCCTTGCTTTTCTTCTTGATATGTGCTTGCATGTTTCACAAATTTCCTCAAATGACAATTGATATACATCACCTCTTCTCATGAGATTAAGGAGATCAATCCATTCATCCCTAATTGTTCTAAGTAAGAGGGTTTTTAGTGTGTCGAGTTCTAAATGGTGTAGCCTTGCCCTCTTAAGATTATACATGAACCTCTCTATTATATCCTAAAGGCTCTCATCTTCTCTTTGATTCATTCTAAAGATTTCTTCTTTAAGATCTTATTGAATTAGTCCCTAAACTCATGAACCATTTAAGAGCTCTATCCTTCAATGCTGCTGGAAACAATCTCAATTTTTGAGTTTTTAATAAGTAACCATAAGATCTACAAACAATCTCAAATTCAAAAAGAAAGGTTTCTGAATCCTCTAACCTTAGACCATGAAATTTTGGAAGAAAAGATGGAGGGATCTTCTTCATGTGCACACTTCCATCAGTATCTTGAATGGGAAATCTGATAGGATCTTCCTCATTGTCATCATCTCCATCCATTTCTTCTACATTCTTTGCCATCTTATTCTTCTACCTGAAAAAGTGAATGGTGATGTGGCTCTTACTGCACCACATGATCAAATGGGGGGTTGGGTTGGTGTTGGAGATTTTTGTTTTTGTTTTTTATGATTGAATGAAAACTATAATGCAATGCAATTTTCTACTATTGGAATTAAATATGCCTAATGAAAATATTTTTTGCTTTTGCAAAAATTAAAAAGAAATGAACCAACTAGGGGAGAAAACAATGCATACTTTGACACCTCCCTAAAAATGGCAACAAAAAGTGATGAGCCTTGGTATTGCAACAAAAATGTTGCAAGTCCCAAGGCTACTGACTTTAATTATCAAGCCAGGGTTTGTACAAACTTAAGAGGTGTGGGCACTATATGTGTGGCATACAATGTGTCCTTCCTTTGCTGTCATGATGTAATGGAGTGCATGTACTGAAGTCAAATCCTAAACTAATTGCAAAAAATGAAATGTTCGAAATGGAACCTTAACCTATTGCAAGAAAGAAAGTACAAGGAAAGAGACGGAAATTCAATGCTAAATAACACCATTTCCTAATTAATTGTTAAGAAACTATGCTTTGGAATAATGCTAAATTATCATGAACCAAATGCTACTATCTAAGCATGGAAGTAAGAAGAATCAAACATCACTAATGTGCAAATAAAGGGACTGAAATAAATATGTTTTTCTCTTTTTGTCTTTTCATGCAAAATCAAGTATGCAAACTAATTTCCTTCGGTGATGTGGCAGGTGAATTAAGGATGTTTGGAGGTTGGATAGAAGGGTTAGGAGATGGTTTTACGGTGTGGACGACCCTTGGGAGGATTTTGGTGACTTCCTGGAGGTTTTCTCTCAATTCAGCCTCAAAACAGGCCATTTCATGAAAACCTACAAGATGTACTAGAAACCTACATGATGATCCTGTAGGAATTACAGTGAACCTATAGGATACAGCCGAGAGAAAAATGTGAGGTGTTGGAGCTGATGGGAGGCCTAGGAAAGGTGTGTGACGGGTGGAATGGAGTGGGAAAATTCCTAGGTTCACTCAGAACTCAAAACCAAAGTCGGGAGATCGATGGATTCGCTTAAAAGGCTTGGAGAAGTTTCCTTGTGAAATGATGAAATTGGTGAGGGTTTAATGACCAAGCAAATCAAATCCAAATTGGATGGGAAAAAAAAAATTATTAACTAGGATGTCTTAGGTCCCTATTCCAAGTGGAATCACTCAAAAAGACCTCTGTTAGCCCATTCTAAAAAAAAAAAAAAACATTACTAGTCAAAAATCTAGAAATTCGAGAACTAGTGAGCTAGTAAATCTAAAAAATGCCTAACCAAATCAAGTGAAAATGCAATGGGGTGATTTTTGTTATGAACTATAATGCTTTTGTGATCTAATGCAAGGGGAATCAAGTCAATTGAAGCTCGTTAGCATGCTCAAAAAAATAGCAAAAAATTATTGTTCTTTGCTAAAAAGGAGGTCCAACAATCTAGATTTGGGAATAAGAAGACTAATCCAAGCAACTCAATGATTATCATGAATTTCCAAAACTTTTCCAATGATGAAATAATGCTTGTGATCTTGCAAAAGAACTTACATCAACCATTTAACTCAATCCTACAATAAGAAATCATTAATACTAAATGCAGAAATAGAAAGGAATAAAAACTAGAGATGCATGTGAATAAGCAATGAAAAGAAGGAAAGAAAATGATACAAAAGGGCTCTGAGGTTCCTGGGGTGGCCAAGTCCAATGAAACTCAGAGACCTATGGAGGAGAACAAGATTTAGAAGTTGAACATGACACCAATATTCATTATTTTCATCAATAGAATTACATCCCTGCAAGAAAATACAATGGAGCTACAAAAATACAAGCTCTCTCCACAATAACACTAATGAAAATCTCCCCCTAAAGGAAAATCCGACTTAGTACTTATACAAAATGATTAGGAATCATTCCCCACTAATGGAGGAAGATTTCCCCACCAAAATCCCTTGATTAGTGGATCTAGTCCCCAATACTAGGAATTTGCATTAAATGGGAGGGAACACATTCCTAGATTTTCTCAATCATTCCCTAGAGGCAAATTCAATTTGATACTTACAAAATGATTAAGAATCATTCCCCATGAATGGAGGAAGCTTTTCCCATCGAAATCTCTTGATTAGTGGAACACATTCGTAGATTTTCTCAATCATTGGAGTTCCACAATTTGTGCCATAATTCCATAATATCTTGTTGACTTATTATTTAATATTGATCCTCCTGTAGTAGGGAAAAAGTCCCTAAATTATCTCCTCCTCCAACTCTTCATAATCTGCCCAATATTCTCATAATATTCCAAAAAATAAATAATATTAGGCACAAATATTCAATTATTCATAAACCTTCCTAATGAATATATTAAAGTGAAAAATAAATTATCTAATGCAAAAAGAGAAGTTTAATGTGTTGAAGGATGGTCATATGCCTTAGTTTATGTTTTAAATTAGAGGCATAGGCCTTAATTTTTGTCTAATTTAGAGGCCCAACAATGGGACTAAGCTTCATAAAGGTTGATTCAGTGATAGCAGTGTCAAGATCGTAGAGTTTGCCTCGAGGAGACAAACGAGACAAATTCAGCATCTTGATCCAGTTGATTTAGTTGAAGACAATCAGAGCTTGTTCAAAAAGCGAAGAAGTTTATAAATCACAAGTTCGATCATACTTCATTCCATTGGTAAGCTCTCAATCATTACCAAATTTAGATTTCGCTATTAAAGACTTTCCTTTGAAAATAATCTTTGTTCAGCTCAAAGTCTTAGGTCTTCTACCTCATATAGTTTGTGACCTTGTTAAGATACTGGCTCCAAAAAGATATACCAAGTCAAACTCTGACCCAAATCCTCCTTCTCCGGTTGATAATCCTGAAATATTGTTAAGAAAGCCTAAAGTCCCTTTCCCTAAGACTGAAACCACAAAATTGAAAAGGACCACTTCCTTGCCAGATCTAATACATAATATTGAGGATATACCTTTCGACATTAAATTTGAGTTATCCCTATTCCATTCAAAGTCTGAGTCTTGTCTTACCAAATAATTTTTTGATCCCATAAATTTTGACTCATACCTTCCTGCCTCAAAGTCTTTGTTTAACCGACCCTCTGGTGCTTCTTAGTCTTAAAAACTTGAGCACAAGGTTTGGTCTAATTTTGAGAAACTTCAAAACCTAGCCGATCAATTACAAATCATTGTGAACAGGCCTAAATTCAGTATCAACTTGAAATCTTGTCTTCTGTCATACCCTCTACTACACCTCCGAAAACATCCCCAACACCTCCTCTATATTCATCTCAACCAACACAACCCATTGCAGTTCCCATTCACCATTCTCCAAGAGTTATGGCGAGATTTGCACCCTTAGTATTACATGGTCATTTGGCAGCTTTACCTCAGACCTATGGCTAGAGACTTCCTCTGTTTGATGGAAGCCCAAGAGTCATAGCGCAGAAACATATTGATAAGTTGGTTGATTTCATTGAATTAGAGGAAGTCGATCAAGATGATGTTAAAATGAGAGTAATGGCTCAAAGTTTTTCTGGAGATGTCAAAAAAACGTTCCATGGTTTGGCAGCTCACTCTATTGATACTCCTCAAAGGTTGAACGAGTTGTTCTTAGCCAGGTGGTGGGAAAAGAAAAATCTGTTACAGATCTTGGCGAAATACAACACATTGAAGAGGAATCCTAATGAGACGGTTCAGGAATTCACTATAAGGTTCAATCAGACCTGCAATTCCATTTTGAATAACATGAAAACTCCACCTGATTTGGCAATTTAGCACTACCCAGATGCTTTTGATCTGCAGATGGCTTATCAATTAAGGGAAAGAGATCCTACAACTCTAGAAGACATGCAGAACAATGCAGTAAGTGTGGAAGAAAAATTGATGATTAAAAAGTCTCAGTTGAAACATGAGAAATCGAAAAAGAGAGTAATCATCAAAGAAGAATCTTCTTCTTCTACCAATCTTAAGCTAGATGCACTAATCAGAACCATGGAGAGAATGGCTGACCGGATGATAAATTCAGATAGACCTCAAGAACCCCAAGTTAGAAATCCTAACTTCAGAAATCAGCAGCAACCTCAGTACAGGATAAAACAAAGAGAGCAGAAAGCTTCTAAAGCATCGACATCTCAGCAGCCAATTCGAACACCCTTACAGCAGAATTATGCTCAAGGAGAGTTTAATGATGAAACAGACCCAATCATTAAGGAAAATCACTTCTTTAGAGAAGATCACCATCCCATTTTCTTGGCTGAAGATGAGAAGTATGTCGAGAAAGAGGAGGATCCTAAATATGAGGATTACATATTGGCAAGTGACAATGCATTGGAGATCCAAACCAATGATTATCATAGAGGATATTTGAACGCACTCAATTCTCAACAGAAGCAATATTATTTGAGGAATAGGGATCTCCCAATCACTCCTATTCAGAAAAGGACATCACAACAAAAAGATACACAATAGAAATCAAATCCTCAAGGTAGTCAAAGCAAAGGTAAAGAGTTGGCAATAGCCAATCAAAGCAAAGAAAAATAACCATCTACAAGCAGTCCAAACAAGGATCATGAAAGTCAAAATAAGGATCAGATACCAAGAGATATGCCCGAGAAGAGAGACAATGTCCAAAGAGAGGTAGGTAAATCTAGTTCTTTCAATCTAGAAACA
Source organism: Pinus taeda (assembly GCA_000404065.3). Taxonomy (NCBI): domain Eukaryota; kingdom Viridiplantae; phylum Streptophyta; class Pinopsida; order Pinales; family Pinaceae; genus Pinus; species Pinus taeda. The sequence continues at coordinate 84,015 of APFE030377329.1, read as the reverse complement.
GAAATTTCAAAGTTGAAAGTGTCAATCCCTCTTACTGAACTAGTCAAGAATAGCCATTACAAGTCTGATATAGTTAAAATTCTCAAATTTGATCCTATGTCTAACATGGTTAATATTGAAGATGACCAACCTGAATTGATTTTTGGTGCATCCATAGATGGTCAGTGAGGAGATAGTGATGTTCCTCCATTTTATCTCAGTTTAAGAATCCACCAATTCATTCTTCACAATTCCATGCTCGACTCCAAAGCCTCTCATAATTTAATGCCAAAAGCCATCATGGAAAATTTGGGTCTAGATACAACTCGTGAGTACCATGACTTGTATTCTTTTGACTTTGGTAAGGTTCGTTGTCTTGGCCTAATCAAAGATTTGGTAGTATCCCTGGATCAAATCCCTACAAAGAATGTTTTAATGGATGTGGTGGTAGTTGATATACCACCACGGTTTGGCATGTTATTGTCGAGATCCATGGAAGTGAAAGTAAGAGGCACACTACAGTTAGACTTCTCCTATGCTACCATCCCGGTTTTCGGGAAATTGAGAAAGTTGTACCGAGAAACCAAAATAAAGTTCATGATAAATAGCGAGGATAAGCCTAGCAATCATCCTATAAATGTTGTACTAGTACAGATTTAGAGTCTTTTATTTTATATAATGATAGTGGACTGAACGATGTAGATAGTCAGCTTATGGAAATTAAAGATGTACCCTAGATTTTCAATTGTATAAAGACATTTTCAAATCAAGAAAAAGAAGAGTTGCCAAGCGCATCCGAACAGCCTTCAAACAAGGCAGAAAAAGGTTCAGATCAGCCATCCGAGAAGGTAATGGAAACTTTAGAACAGTCTGAAGGGAAAGTTTAGAAAATTGACCCAAAATAGAAAAAATATGAACAACTCTTGCAAGAGGAAAATGACCTTTGGACCATGGACATTGATGGTGCTCTTGGGAAAGACGGAGCAGGTATTGGAATTTGAATTCGAAGTCCACATCATTAGCAAGGTAATCTCCCTCAGCATGTTAGATTGTGCTCATACAAGTTAGATTTTGATTTCACTAACAATGAGGTGGGACATGAAGCGTTGATCACAGGATTGAAGATCTTGAAGAGGTTAGGTGCACGAACAATTTTCATGTATGGTGATTTAGAATTTGTAATCAAGAAAGTTAAAGGTGAATATCAAGCTCACCATCCATGAATGAAACAATATAGAAATATGATTTTAGATATTTTTAGGATGTTTCCTGAGTATACACTTACAGTTGTACCAAGAACTCAAAATCTTATGGCGGATTCATTAGCTACAACTGCATGTAATTTTAAAATTCCTATTTTTTCAAACAAAAAATTTGAGATTCATGTGAAGCATCGGCCCTCTGTTCCTGATAACTTGCGATATTGGCAAGTATTTTGGGATGAAAAATAGGTGAATAACTTTCTTCAGAGTGAAGGAGAGTTTGAAAATTGTTCTATGGATGAATTTTATGATGAAGATGATGAATTCATTGAGGCAGCTCAAGTTGGTATACTAAAGCTGAAAGATAACAATATTTTGAAAGGTCTTGTACCTTTTGAAGACTTGTTTGATTAAGATGATGTAGCAAGGAAGCCTACATTGGTTCCTACAGAGAAAGGTGTTGAAGATGTGAACATCGGAACAACAGATAACCCAAAAATGGTCAAGCTATCTAAAACATTGTCTCCCGAGGTAAAAGAGAAATACATTCATCTATTGTCTGAATTTTCTGATGTTTTCGCTTGGGATTATGAAGATTTGAAGGAGTATGATAAGAAAATAATTCAGCATACCATCCCAATCAAGCCCGATCAAAAACCCTTCAGACAAAAGCTAAGCAGGATTAACCCAAGGTTGTTGCCATCCATAAGAAATAGGTTAACAAACTTTACAAGGCGGGCATCATTGTTCCTATTAGATTTTCTGATTGGATATCGAATCTAGTCCCGACGAGAAAGAAGACTGGGGATATTAGGCTCTGTGTAGACTTCAGAAACTTGAACAAAGTATCTTTGAAAGATACTTATCCGCTTCCCAAAATGGACCATATCCTTCAGAGAGCTGTGGGAGCTTCTCAGTTGTCACTTTTGGATTGCCAATCAGGTTACAACCAAGTTTTAGTGCATGAAGATGATCAGGACGAGACAACATTCACCACACCTTGGGGCACATTCAAATATGCAAAGATGCCATTTGGTCTCAAAAATTCAAGGGCCACTTTCAGTGTGCCATGGACATAGCCTTTTCAGATGAAATAGATGTTTTCTGGTTGTATACTTAGATGATGTAACCGTATTTTCACATTCAGATGACGAACATTTGCATCATTTAAGAGACATTTTTCAGAAATGTAGAAAGTTCGGGATCTCTCTCAATCCAAAGAAAAGTTTGTTTTCTATGGAGGAAGGAAAACTTCTCATCCATATCATTTCGAAAGACGACATCCAGATTGATCCTTCATGAGTAGAAGCCATTTAGCAAATTGATTTCCCTCGCAACAAAAAGGAAATCCAAACATTTAATGGTAAGATGAATTTCTTACGCATATTTATTCCTAATTTAGTTGAACATCGTAGAGAAATGACCAATATATTGAAAAATGATAATGAGGTGAAATGGTTTGAAGAAACCCGCAAGTCCTTTCATGCGGTGAAGCTTTTCTTAACCACTGCTCCTGTTTTGATTAGTCCTGATTACACCAATGATTTTATTATATTTTCATTTGCTTCTGAGCATACCATGGCAGCAGTACTAATAGAATTAAGAAACAGGGATGCAGCGCTTAAGTACAATATCATTAAGAAACAGGCCTTGGCTTTGGTAAAGGCAATCAAAGATTCCAAAGTTTACATTCTACATTTGCATACTCTTGCTTATGTACCTAATGCAGCAGTAAAAGAAGTCCTTGTGCAGAATGAATCGGAAGGTAGAAGAGGTAGATGAATAGCAGCATTATTAGAATATGATCTTGATATCAAGCCTACAAAGTTGATCAAGGGTCAAGGCTTAACCAAACTCATGGTCGAGTCAAACCTTCATGCTCTAGACATCAACCTTGTGGCAGCATTATCCAACAATCAAGAAGAAGTGGATCTCATTCAAGCATCTAAAATCTTTCTATCATCTCCGCGATATTATGATATTATTTATGTACTTCAGCATCTAAGTCTCTCTCCAAGCATGTCTAAGGCTAAGAGAAGGTCATTGAAGTTAAAGGCCTCCAAATATTGTATCATGGACAGTGCACTTTATTAGAAAGATCCTAGAGGTGTGTTGTTGAAATGTTTGATCGAAGATGAGTCCAAAGAAGTAATAAATGACTTCCACAAAGGAGATTTCAGGGGCCACTTGTACTGGAAGACCACGGCCAAAAAAGTAATGAGCGGGTTACTATTGGCCTACACTTTTTGCAAGTATCTACAAGGCAATAATGAGTTGTCATGAATGTCAAATTTTCCAAGGTAAAAGAAAGCTTCTTCCTTTGCCTCTACAACCAATATCAGTTAATGCACCTTTTTTAGCAGTGGGGTCTAGATTTTATAGGTGATATCAATCCATCATCATCCGCACAATGCAAGTGGATATTGACAGCTACAGACTACTTTACCAAGTGGATTGAAGCAATCCCAACCAGGCAAGCAACTGATTCAGTTATCATTCAGTTTTTAGAAACTAATATCTTCTCCCGTTTTGGTTGTCCTAATAAGATTATCACAGGCAACGCGGCAGCATTCAAGTCCAAAAAGATGGTTGAGTTTCGTGACAAGTACAAAATAAAGTTGGGGCATTCTACAACATACTATCCACAAGGATATGGTTTGGTGGAGTCCTCCAATAAATCCTTCATCAATATCATCAAGAAAATGTTGGAGGCTAACAAAAAGAATTGGCACAAAAAGCTAATCAATGCATTGTGGGAAAATCAAGTGAGTAGTAAGAAATCTCTTGGGCTTTCTCCTTTTCAGATTGCGTATGGAGTAGATATTATTTTTCCTACATCTTTAGTAGTCCCAATCATGAAATTATTACAAGAAGCGGGAAGTGAAGAGAATGGTATTCAGCGCCGATCAATCAAATGATTCACTTAGAGCAGACATGGGATGAGGTATTTCAGAACACCTCCAAGCTTCATGAGAGAATAAACAGGATTTATGACCAGAAAACAAAGGAAGATAATTTCAAAATCGGAGATGTGGTGCTTCGTTGGGATGCCAAAAATGAAGACAAGGGTAAGCATGGCAAATTTGAGAACTTATGGAAAGGCCCTTATCAGATTTCAGCCTTTCGGGGACAAAATGATTTCTTGTTGGATGAGATGAATGGATAGCCATGCTTAGGCGGCACAGTCAATGGTAGACTTTTGAAGCATTATCTTTTTTGAATTGTCCCGATTTCATTGTACATGCATTTTAAATTATCTACAAGTGTGAAGTAGAAGATCATTGGAGTTCGGAGCCCGAAGTGAAGGCCATGGAGCTTCACTGATTTTCTGCCATTTATAGTAACCAGTCCTTAGTCAAGTAAGTTTGTTTTGAGTCAGTCTTGAATCGATTTGAGTTATATGAGTTGTCAGCATTTACTCATGCTTTCCAGTTTGAGTTTTTTTCACCATATTGTCCCATACGGTTAAGCTACTTGGTCTATGGTGTTCTTGGCACCTCCAAGGAGCTGCTATCTGCAAATAAGGCCGATGTTAGAGTCAGCATTTGCATACTGCAATAAGTGATCAAAACTCCTCGTTCATATCATATTAGTGTCCCATGTTGAAATTTTTATCATTCCACCTAGGTCATCATGTAAAATTTACTCACTGATGGTAGCCCAAGTTGAAACTCCATCCCCTCTCAAAAATCAAAATTTGTTGGCCCACCTTCATGTATCTCGTTGAGCATACACTAACTATAAAAGCTCATTTCATCATGTTTTGTGTCAGTCAAGTCCACCTGAAGTCTAGTCATTCAAGGTCCATTAGGTCACTAGGTTTTATTTTCCAAGGTACAATAAAAAACCATTTCACTTCATAAGGCCAGAAAGTATGAGAGAGAAGCAAATAAAATTCCTTTTTCAGTTAGAGGAGGGTTTACAAGCATGTAAACATGGTTGCTAAAATTCCAATTTGGTTTTTAGAAAGAAATTCATTCCAGTTTGTAATTTTAATTTTAAAAACAGAGATGTAAAACTATTTTTTTATATTTATGTAATTTCATGTCATTATATGTAATAAGTGGCTTTTCTCAAGCTGTCAACTCAGTTCCAAAATGCCAAAAGATAAAAAGTCAAAGGTAAAAATATGACAATGTATATCAAGTCATCAATTTGTACAAGAAAGGGTCAAATGTAAAGATATAGTTTCCAAAGGTAAATTGAATGACAAAGGAAAGAAAGTGGGTCCCAAGGCCCAAAACATCAATTTCATCAAGTATAAAGGCCACCAAAACATCAAAATAAAACCCATTTGCACTCCCAAAAATAGAGCTCACACTCCCTTGGCTCAAAAAATTGTTTTTGCAAGCTCAGAGGAGAAAAATTTCTTGGCGTTGCGCTTAGAGGTCAGGCGTTGCGCTTAGAAGCCAAGCGTTGCACTTAGAGATCTGGGTGCTGCGTTTTTCAACACTGGCATTGCGCTTCTAGGTTAGGCATTGCGCTTTTGCCTAGCAAGCCTCCAAAGTGCCAAAAACACCTCCAACTCCTCTCAAAGCTCCTCAAGTGTGGGTTTTCCTCCTCTATCAAGTAAGTAACCCTCTCTTCCACTCATTTTCTCTCCTAAATCACATTTTTCTTAGTGTTTGAAATCCTAAGTAAAATTGGTCCCTATGCAAGGGAAAAAACCCTAAGTTTACTCCTATCTTAAAAATTGATGACTACATCCCATGTAATCCCTTCTCACATCACTGTTGAGACCATCCCAACCGCTACACTATCTTTCCTTAGTCCCTAAATACTTTTCCTACAAAACCCTAAGACCTAGGTTTCTAAAAAAAATCCCTAGAGAGCCTCTATCCTAAAACCTATAAATTAATTCTCATTTCCACCTCCCTTCACATTTTCACCCCTCATCACCTCCCACAGTTCCATAACCCACCTCCTCATCTCCCCAAATTTTGTAGTCCTATCCCCATTCCCTAGAGCTATTCCCACCTCCCATTCTCACCTACCTTATTACTAGAATATTTTGAGCACACATTATGGATGAAGACAGAGATTATATGGAGGAAGAGGACATAAAAGAAGAGGAAGACAAGGGACAGAGGAGGCCACACAAAGGAGGTATAATCCAAGAACTTATGGCTTCACCAATGGCAACCTCATGTTTTCAGTATGTGGGTTGCCTTGACTTTTGCAAATTGATTGAAAGAATTCAGCATCACCCAGTTTTGACTAGACTCTTTGCATCACACCTTAAAGACAATCAAGTAACCCTAGTAGGAGTGACTTTCACTTTGTCTACTGTTATCATTGTTGCTGCCACAAGGATCCCAAATATGGGTGAGAAGTGGTTTAAATCAAAGGATGTGGAGGATCAGTATTATGAACCATTTACCAAACCACTGTACAGGAATGAAAGGAGGAAGGTGTTCCCTTTCACTTACCTTCTAAATAGGTATGCTCCCTTGATGAAAATCATCATGAAGTACTTCTCTTGTGAAGGTAAGTTTTATAAGCTCTATACTTATCACATTAGATTGTTTATGCACTTCACAAGGGTCAAATTCCTCAATATCCCATACTATATGTTCAAAAGCATAGATAAAATGGCCTCCATTGTGCAAAAGAGAGATTTTGACCAGAAAGGGAACATCCTTTTCCATCACTCATTGATCAAAATCATTGTCCTTCATCATCTTGATCAGTTGCGTATTTCATGGGACAATTTCATTGCCAATGACATCTTCACTACTCCACTAGCTCCACTTGCTGAAGGTATGCCTTCTGTAACTCATCCCACTGATCATCATGCTAAATCCATACCCCCTTCATCTCAGCCCACCGCTTCTAATCCTCCATCTCATCAGCCACCCTCATTATCACCACTGTCATCACCATTTCATGATCATGCAGGGTCACCCAGCAGAGTTGAGCTCATCAGGCCTAAGAGGACATATGTGAGCACATTGGCACATACTTATCAGAGAGGCCACGGGCTTTTGTTTTCCCCACATAATGTGGGAGGGGCCTTGCCTTCTTCATCAGCAAAGTAGGTGCAAAAGGGCAAGGGGAAGATGGCAGAGGCTAAAATCCAGCAGCAGCAGGAGGACCTCCTAAGACAGAGTATGATTTTTACCTAGTTGACCTAAGTGAGCATGATGACAGTGAAAACATAAGAGTTTTCATCAGAGAATAGATTTCACTCATAGGACATCTCCATGTCAACTTGCACAGGGAGAAATACATCATTTCATACTATGAGCAGGAGAACAAGCAATATGAGACCAAACAAGAGCTCATGGAGATTCAGCTCATCAAGGCAAAGAGGGAGGCTAAAAAGGCTAAGGCTTTACTTGATGAAGCATATGGAGAATATGGTGAATAGCTAGAGGAACAGGTGCCAAGGAGAAGGCCAAGGACTAGAGGCCTAAAAAGAGCATTAGAGCTAGAAAAACAAAAAGAGGTTGAACTAGCCAATCAGCTTACCCTAAATGAACAGTTTGCCAGGATGATCAATGATAACTAGGAGCATTGGCTTGAGAGGGTAAATAGCCATCTTGAAAATCTCCTAGACAAGGCCAAAAGGGATAATGAAATTCACAAGAAGATGGCAAAACACTATGCCTACAGAGAGAGGATTTCCAAGGCAAAACTCAAAGCTGCAAAGGAGAAAATTGAAACCATAACCAAGAAAAGGGAGGGAGATAAACTTGAAACTCTTGTTGAGGCATCACTCATGGCTTGACACACATCATCATCATTCCTCATGCCAAATTTTGGGAAATTTTGAAGTTTTGTGCATTTTTGGCAATTTGTGCGCTAGTCACACTGCCAAAAGGGCATTGTGCTTTTTCTAGGGACCTCCAAATGAAAAATGGCTACCACCATTGGATTCATAAAGCCAATTACAGTCAAGAAAACCACTTTGCTAAGCTTTTTGGGGTCAGCTGGGCAGTCAAAAGGTCAAAAAACACCCAAAAAATCATGTTTCTGCCCTGTTTTGGAGGATGGCGTTGCGCTTTTGACCAGTCTTTGGAAAATCAACTTTTGGAGGGTCCAAAATTGACCATTTTGGAAACTAAGTGTATATCTGGAAACTAGAAAGGACAGGATTTCTAATGAGCTATCCTTGGCTCATTTGGACACTGGGAACCCCCTCAAAACTGGAGCTAAAGTTGGCACTGCGCTTAGAATAGTGGCGCTGCGCTTTTGACACAAATTTTCTGACTTTCTTAGTTTTACAAATCTTCTCAGTTTTAACAGTTTCACCTTAGAAAATCATTTTTTTACCCATGTAATTGATGTATGTAACTGTAATAAGGATGTTTTTACTATTACCTAGGGTAACTTATGATGTAATGAATCAATTTCCAAAAGTGAGGTATGAGTCACTTTGACCACCCTACACTCTAGCTATCAGTTCATTTTTTGTTGTAACTGCTCCTCCACTCATGGATTCGACCTCTAAGGCTAGGATGAGTTGGTTTGAGGCCTATATTATGTATTTTCTTCGTCATTCTACAAATTGGACTCCATTGGATGTTGTACTAGTGTTTCAGACTTTGGCATGAAATATATTGAATGAGTTGCAGCTATTTTGGTGGGATTCCTGTGGCATGTTATTTTGACATTGTTTCTTATTCAGTCACATATGTATGAATGTTTTGTACCCTTCATGATTCATTTCACTCTAAATATGTTTGATTTTCATGGTGTGATAAGCAGAATTCATCTTGCATGCTCTGTTTTGGAAAAATCATCATAGATTGTTTCATTTCTTCAGTTTAAAAAGAATTCTTGTTCTTCATGCCTTTTTTAGCACCTCACTAGTCTAAACCATCTCATCACTATACTACCAAGTGTTAAAGTAACTTGCCTACCTTGCCCCATCAGATGTCTGCAATTCTGATTCTCTTTTGCCCTGACCTAGTTCATTCTCTAACGTAATTCACTTATCTAGTGACTACCCCAACCAAATCAAATCAAACAAATCCTGAGCTACTATATCTAGCTTAAAACCCTAATCTATCCAGCCCTCCTGGATGTGATCCTTTGGAGAGATCCCTCTCTGGCCTAATAGGGCTAGCTACCAAGTCAAAAGGTTGGTTTGTGGTTACCTCAGCTAGACTCCTTCTCAGCCTTGGAGATCCGGAGGAGTGATAACAGGTAGCAAGAAAGGACTTGCACGACATGTATGTTGGAAGGGGGTTTCACCCTTATGTTATGTGTGTATGTTCTGTAATGTGACACTAGTCATGAACGGGTCGACAACCAGGGTAGTGATGCCATGTGGGAGGTGAAATTGCTATGACTTAGGTACCCACATGGTAGGTCAAATGATGTGGTGAGACCTAATAGGCCATACTTTGATTGGCTTTATATTTGGATTCGAGAGTCAGAATGAGGCAAATTTTATATTGTTGAAAAGGTCTCGACGAGATGAACACAACGATGTCATCCATTTTAAGTTTTGAGGATGTGGAAAAAGATAATAATAAAAAATATACCTCATTTCTATAATTGGATTTTGGAGGTCAGGTCATAAGAGTAATTGCCTCCTTCTACCCTTAGTAAGCCCTAGGGATAGTAGGGGGTACGTTATAGGCACCATCCTAAAAATGAGGGCAAGTGCCTAGTGGGTTTCCCTTGGATGTGCATTTCATTAAAAAAATTATGACACAATGCCAAAATATGACACCCATGAAATAAAGGATTTGTTTTGTGTATACATATTGTGGATGAAGACTATAAATTAGAGTGATAACTCAAGCATATCACAAAGAATACATAACCATGTGAGTAAATGCACTTTAAACTCCTGCGTACATTTAGTATATTAGTTATCAATCCCACTAAAAAATAATAAACTGTAGAGATTGCTGAAAACATTAATTAATGGGCCTCTGTGAACATGTGAATTTATCATGATTGCATACATGGAAACATACTCGCACTGTAGTGACAAGATTTGGAGGTTCATGTGATTCATACAAATACCAACTTTCCAAATGAAATAATTGGTCATAAACACCAAGTCTATTATTATCAAGAATATTGGTTATTCACTTTTGTCTCTCGAAACATGTTGCTCTAAGCTTTCTAGTTTGCAAAGGATTAATCTCATGGATTTCAGGCTTAGGATGAGGTTCATGAAAAGAGAGCTTTGTCGATATCATCAAAAGTTTTTAAAGGTAAAGTATTGTTTGACATATGCCAATGTTGCCAAAAGCAATAAGAAGAAAGTGAAAGAGTGCATGAGACAAATATGTAGAGAGAGAGAGAGAGATGTGTACATAATTCATAAGATGGAAATATACCACTATAGAGAATTAAGAAAAAGTAAATTGTCAATTCAAAGAATAAAGGAGTATTGATGTAATGATGCATAAAAGTAAATGAACAAAATTTCAATTCTCAATATTGTATTCATAATTTCATTTTTGTTATGTCGACAAGATCCATTTTGTGTAAGTTCATATCTAAATCTAATCAAGAACATACATGTTATAAAGTTTCATTAAGATTAATAATTTTTTTATCTAAATCAAATCATTAAAAAAAAAAAAAAAACAACAACAAAACAAAAACAAAAAAAGCAAAAACAAAAACAAAAAAAACAAAAACAAAAAAACCAAAAAACAAAAAAACAAAAACAAAAACAAAAAAACAAAAAAACAAAAACAAAAACAAAAAAACAAAAAAACAAAAACAAAAACAAAAAAAACAAAAACAAAAATAAAAACAAACAAAACAAACAAAACAAAAAAAAAAACTATGCAATGTATTTAGTAGAGTTTAACTAGACCTACTCAAGATTGTGATGGATTGAGCTGAGAGTTTCCATTCAAACATTTGTGTTTTGTTCCCATGAAGTGTATATTGCAACAATGAAGTTACAAATCTACTAAAATAACAAGCAAATATTAATGACCATCGCAAAAACTAACTATCAAACAAATGACATTACCAATGTAACACAATACTATGAATCCACATATAATACACCTTTAGATAAATGAAGCATGTGAATGTGAAGAAGCACAACTTACCTTCTTCATTGTCTAGTCTTCAAAATTGTCACTGGGCCACACATTTGTAGTTAATATTATGAGTAAGTTGTTTATGCCATTACAATTTACACTCATAGCCACAATATTTTCTTGGGTTTTATAAGGAATAAGTTAATCTTGCATTAGAAGGACCCTCTTTCTAGCCACAAAAAGCATGCAAATTTGACAAAAAAAATTAGGCATGAGTATAGTTCCACCATCATCCGTGTCCATCCATGGTGGAACAATGTCCCTAGGGACTTTAACTAATTCTAAATCAACCTAGATTGTTCAAACTTTGATTAGATATCTTGATTTATGGGAACTCTAGTTTCCTATATTGTTGGATTTCAACAACCGAAGGGAAGTTTGCTACAAGATTAAACAATTTCCTTTTAGAAATATAAGAACATAAGTGAGACATGAATGAAATGACATTATGAAAAGAAGGAAAACAAATTGAGTATGGACAATAAATGAGATTCTAACCATTGAATTGAAGATGATTCACAATGTTTGTAAACACATGAATTCAAGTAGAGGTTTGAGAAGACAATGCATCCAACGTCATTTAGGAATATTTCATTGAGGGGCATTTAGAGTAATGGATATGCCAATATGGTGGTATGTTTATGTGGCCATGAGTCATATGATGGATTCAATGTTGTGGAAGGCTACATCATATCAGCTAATGAAAAGGAGCCAATGAAAATCAAAATGCATCTAGTCTTTAGATGTCAAAAATAAATGGTGGGCGTAAAATCCTAAATTTTGATCATGATTCACATTCATCCTCATTTAATAATGAAGATACAATGACCATTAATGACTAGAAACAAAATGAGTCAAAAGAGATCTTTGGGGAGATCATCAAAATTTTTGAGAGGGGAAGTATTATTTCACAAATGCCAATGTTTCCAAAAGCAATAAGAAGAAATTTAAATAGTGCATGAGACAAATGTGTGTGTGTGTGTGTGTGTGTGTGTGTGTGTGTGTGTGTGTGTGTGTGTGTGTGTGTGTGTGTGTGTGTGTGTGTGTGAGAGAGAGAGAGGGAGGGGTACATAATTAATAAGATGGAAATATACCACAATAGAGAATCAAGAAAAAGGAAATGATCAACTCGAAGAACAAAGGAGTATTGATGTAAAGATGCATAAAACTAAAGGAACAAAATTACAATTTTCAATATTTTAATCATAATTTTAGTTTTTGTTATGTCGACAAGATCCATTTTGTGTAAGTTCATATCTAAATCTAATCAAGAACATAGATATTACAAATTTTCACTGAGATTAATAATGTTTTTAATCCAAAGCAAATCATTAACATAGATCAATGTGAAACAAAAGAAAAAAACTATGTAATGTATTTAGTAAAGTTTGACTAGACCAATTCAAGATTGCGATGGATTGAATTGAGAGTTTTCCATTCAAAAAATTGTGTTTTGTTCCCATGAAGTGTATATTGCAACAATGAGTATATATTGCAACAATGAAGTTACAAATCTACTACAATAACAATCAAATATTAATGACCAACACAAAAACTAACTATCAAACAAATGACATTACTAATGTAACATAATATTATGAATCCACATATAATACACCTTTAGAGAAATGGGGCATGTGAATGTGAAGAAGGACAACTTACCTTCTTCATTGTCTAGTCTTCAAAATTGTCACTAGGCCGCACATTTGTAGTTAACCTTATGAGTAAGTTGTTGATTCCATTACAATTTACACTCGTAGCCATAATATTTTTTGGGGGTTTTATAAGGAATAAGTTAATCTTGTATTAGAAGGACCCTCTTTCTAGCCACAAAACCCATGCAAATTTGACAAAAAATTTAGGCATGAGTATAGTTCCACCATCATCCAAGTTCCATCCATGGTGTAACAATGTCCCTAAGGGCTTTAATCAATTCTAAATCAACCTAGATTGTTGAAACTTTTATTAGAGTTCTTGATTTATGGGAACTTTGATTTCCTATATCATTGGATTTCAACAACCGAAGGGCAGCTTGCTACAAGATTAGAAAACTTCCTTTTAGAAAGCTAAGAACATAACTAAGATATGAATGAAATGACATTATGTAAATAAGGAAAACACATTAAGTATGGACAATAAATGAGATGCTAACCATTGAATTGAAGATGATTCACAATGCTCATAAACACATGAATTCAAGTAGAGGTTTGAGAAGACAATGTGTCCAAGGTCATTTAGGAAGATTTAATTGGGGGATATTTAGATTAATGGATATGCCAATATGGTTGTAGGTTTATGTGGCCATGCGCCATATGATAGATTCAATGTTGTGGAAGTGTACAACATATGAGCTAATGAAAAGGAACCAATGAAAATCAAAATGCATCTAGTCTTTAGATGTCAAAAATAAATAGCAGGTGTAAACTCCTAAATTTTGATCATGATTCACATCCATCCTCATTTAATAATGAAGATACAATAGCCATTAATGACTAGAAACAAAAAGAGTCAAAAGAGAGCTTTGGGGAGATCATCAAAAGTTTTGAGAGGGAAAGTATTGTTTGACAGATGTTAATGTTGCCAAAAGCAATAAGAAGAAAGTTAAGTAGTATATGATACAAATATGTAGAGAGAGAGAAAGAGAGATATGTACATAATTCATAAGATGGAAATATACCACAATAGAGAATCAAGAAAAAGGAAATGATCATTTCAAAGAACAAAGGAGTATTGATGTAAAGATGCTTAAAACTAAAGGAACAAAATTACAATTTTGAATATTGTAATCATAATTTTAGTTTTTTTATGTCAACAAGATCCCTTTTGTGTAAGTTCATATCTAAATCTAATCAAGGACATACATGTTATAAATTTTCACTAAGATTAATAAAGTTTTTAATCCAAAACAAATCATTAACATAGATCAATGTGAAAACAAACAAAAAAAACAAAACAAAACAAAAAATAACTATGCAATGTATTTAGTAGAATTTGACTAGATCAATTCAATATTGTGAGAGATTGAATTGAGAGTTTTCCATTCAAAAATTTGTGTTTTGTTCCCTTGAAGTGTATATTGCAACAATGACGTTACAAATCTACTACAATAACAACCAAATATTAATAACCGACACAAAAAATAACTATCAAACAAATGACATTACCAATGTAACATAATACTATGCATCCACATATAATACACCTTTTGAGAAATGTAGCATGTGAATGTGAAGAAGGATAAATTACCTTCTTCATTGTTTGGTCTTCAAAATTGCCATTGGGCCACACATTTGTAGTTAATCTTGCAAGTAAGTTGTTGATTCCATTAAATTTACACTCATAGCCACAATATTTTTTTGGGGTTTTATAAGGAATAACTTAATATTGTATTATAAGGACCCTCTTTCTAGCCACAATATTCATGCAAAATTGAAAAAAAAAAATTAGGCATGAGTATATTTCAACCATCATCCAAGTTCCATCCATGGTGGAAAAATTTTGCCTAGGGGCTTTAACCAATTCTAAATCAACCCATAGTATTGAAACTTTGATTAGAGTTCTTGAATTATGGGAACTCTAATTTCCTATATTGTTGGATTTCGACAATTGGATCAAAGTTTGCTACAAGATTAGACAACTTCCTTTTAGAAAGCTAAGAATATAAGTGAGATATGAATGAAACAACATTATGAGAAGAAAGAAAATACATTATGGACAATAAATGAGGTGCTAACCATTGAATTGAAGATGATTCATAATGCTCATAAACACATGAATTCAAGTAAAGTTTTGAGAAGACAATGCATCATAGGTCATTTACGAATATTTCATTGAGGGATATTTAGAATAATGGATATGCCAGTATGGTGGTAGGTTTATGTGGCCATGAATCATATGATGGATTTAATGTTGTGGAAGGGTACATCAGATGAGCTAATGAAAAGAAGCTAATGAGAATCAAAATGCATCTAATCTTTAGATGTCAAAAATAAATAGCGGGTGTAAACTCCTAAATTTTGATCATGATTCACATCCATCCTCATTTAATAGTGAATATACAATGACCATTAATGACAAGAAACAAAAAGAGTCAAAATATTATAAATGTTGAAAATGATTTTTTTTTTGTAATTTCTATTATAGAATTTGCAATTAATTTGAAGATGATATTTAACTACATCATCATTGAACACATTGGTAACATGGTTGAGGATAATGCTTATTCCCATGTGGTTGGATTTTTGGGTTTTAAAGCTCTCTCGTACACTTGGGGCTATAGGTTTCTTAACCTACCCTAGTGTTGATATGCTTGTAAGGTATACTTCCACACATATAGATTAAGTTATAACATTTATGTTATTGTCAATTCTCATCATGCCATTATGCCAATGTTATAATAAAAGGAAGGAGAGCCAACATATGTTCTTCTTTGAAGGAAATACTCTTGAAGAATTAAATGAGTACGAGTACCTCATGATTGATTTCAACAAAAAGCTTAATTGGGAGGAGTGCAGAAAGGAGAAATTTAGGAGGGTGGAAAGCATCATATGCTCTTCAAAATACATGTAGAGAGGCAAAGCTACGGGATTAGAAAACGACTAAAGTGCTTTTTAGGCTCCTAGTTTGTCCAATGATGCTATATGGGTGTGAATCATGGACTAACAACACCCATGTTTCAAAATTGAAATAAATTGAGAAAATCCAAAAACTTTTGATCATGAGCAAGTTCAAAATAAAAATTTTAGTTCCTTAAGAGATAATATTGAGTGAAACAAGGGTGACTCCCATAAGATCAATTGTTATGGTGCATCTCATAAGATATCTAAAAAGAATTGAGAAAATGGGGGTAGGTAGATGGCTAAAGTTATCTTCAATGAAGGCATGAGTGGAAGAAAGAAAACATTAATGAGACAAAACAACAAATAGATGCATAAATGGAATATCTATCTCAATGATTGTCCCACAAATAGCAAAGATTTAAATAATTTTGTCATGGAGAAGTTTTGCAAGCGCATATGGGGAAAAGAGTTGGGTAGAAAGAATAAGTACTATATTGAGGAATTCAAGCTTACTTGTGATCTCCAACAAAAAGAATATATTGGAGTTAACATGTTATGGAGAGTAAAGATTCTTATTTCTCAATTAAGAACTGACTCACATCAACTTTAGTGTGAAATAGGATTGTGGAAAATACCTAGAGAAGCTCTAACATGCGAGTTGAAAGCTGATTTCCGAAGCACACCTTTGGGAGGCGATCGGATCATCATGTCAGGATTTGGTTTCTCGGTCTGTAGTGTTTCAGAAGGAGGAGGAATTGAATTGGAAGTTTGACTAGATGAAATGGCCTCATTTCCATTATCAACAGGAACCTTAGACCCATAATCTTTCGATCTCATTGCTACCATAACTTGTTGTGAAGACATCATCATGATATCTTGCGATGTGGAAGAGGAAGATGTGTTATGAGAAACCATTTTACTATCTTGAGAAGGAAATGGATCCTTCAAAATGAAAGGAGTTGGAGAACCTTTGATGAATTTGGAAACCTCTGCCCGATGTGGGCATTCCTTCGTATAGTGATCCTCATTGTAAATAAGGCAAGGATAGTGAGGTCTACATTTCTCATCAGTAGATTTAGTTTTAGCGGGTTTCTCTTTCGAAGAAGCATTTTGTTTCAATTTATCTTTCCCATAATTTTTACCACCAGTTGATTTGGACTTGTCAATAGATGATTCTACAACATTAATCTCAGAAATAGTTTCCAAAGAAAGGATTTTAAATGGTGTATTTTGTATGGTCAAAGTCTGAGTACTTTTAGAATTTTTCTTTTTCCCCTTAGACTGTTGGCTAACATAACCTATTATACCATCAGCTGCATTAGATCCTATAGGAGACGTAATGATTGGTTCACCTGTAAAGCATGGTAAATTTGGGATTTTCTAATATAAGGTGTCAGATTGAGTGTAGACTAAGTCTAAATATTGGGCATGAGCAATTATGTGTGCTTTCGTGATGACACCTCCCTTAGAAACATCCTCTGTAATAACAGGAAGAAGTGACTTCGTAAACCACTTAGCCAAAATATGATCTAGAATAAAAAACTTTGACTAATTTTACGTCTACGTCTCCATTCATGTATATGATCGGAAATATGAGTCGACTTTGATTGTTTTAAAGAATTCAATAGTTCGGTAACATTATCATAACAGAACGGTAACTGAAAGTGGGATAAAAATGTTGTTTCTAGGGAGTTAAAGTTATGGAAAGAGGCGAGAGGTAGCTCAATGTACCATTTGGTTGCCAAACTGGTTAAAGTTTGTTGTAAAATGCGAATATGGATGGAATCATCAATTAAAGAATTTGATGCACACCAAAGATGATATGTCATCACATGATTAGATGGGCCTTCTCCAAATTTGCCTTCAAATTTGGGTATGTCACTCGGTAACTTGGTACGAATCATCGACCAATAATAAATGGGATCATTTTTTAACCAGGATTGATCAGGTAAATCTATGGTTGCAATAAATAGTAATTCTCGGTTAGGGTCTTCTAGTAAAGTTTGATACCCTTGTGGGTTTAGACCAACCCTTGGAGGAGGATACCCAAGATATCTTGGAATAGCCTGAGTAGTTGAATTTAGATTTCCGCTAGGATAACTAGTGATGGGGCCAGCCCACGTGATCCCAACGCGCTTCCGGTTGACGTGTTTTACACCATGGCAAGGGTTATGATGGTTTCATTTATTGTTTGATTGTTTGTGCAATTTGCGGAATCGGTACTTTGGATCTGTGGTTAAAGAAGGTTGGTACCTCTATCTCGTCTCCGTTCGACAGCTGGACTTCTCGAAAACCACACTAGGGTTTAGGGCTTTTACCTTGGTTCTCGACCCTTCGCGCTCATTTCACTTTGTCTGTTCGGTGATTGTGTTATTTCGTCGCTCTGCAACTGCGAGACCTTCGTGGCCGTTTGTGGTTTTCTGTATGGCTTGGCTCACTGGTTCGATGCCCTGTTATGTTTTCAAAAATACTGTTGGTCTCTGTTCGGCCCTTCTGGCGTCAATGGTGTCTGCTCGGTTTATTGGTAAGTTCCGAAAATTCCGTTATGTAACTAGGGTCTCTATATCAGTTTTCGTCTCGTCTTCAGCTATCTGGTTCAAAACCTTTGTTGGTCTTTCTGTTCGAGCAATTTCTATGGTTGATTTTGTTGGTTGGGGTTTGTCTCCTCGCTGCCTGCTAATGCCTGCGTTTGCCTTCTTGTTCTTCAACTATCTGTGACTGTTTTCCGCGTATGTGTTCGTGCTCTTCTGCAATGCTTTCTCGGTGGCCGGTTCCTGGTGGTCTAGTAATGATGCTCTCTGAGGACGACGTCGCAAACCATACAGGTAAGCTTTTGCTCTATGTCAGAATGATTATTCCGCTCCTCCTTCCATTACTTATGTGTCGGCATTTTCGTGGGCAGGTATACTTCCAAGTTCGAATGGAAAGGTTGGCGCCGTGTACAGGTATACCCAGCTTCGTGCTCACTTCTGTGTTCAGGTTCCCTTCTTTATGTTGATTTATTTTACAGGTGTGTCGACCGTCTAACGTTGTTGTTCGTTCTCTTGCAGGGTGGACTGTGCATGGTGGCCCTCCTCGAGTCCTCGGCCCTCTGCAAATCTCGGGTAGTTCTTGTCTTTATTGTTCACTAGTTGTTTGTCACGGGTTTCTTAGACCCTTGCGGTCGGTTCTATGTGCAGTCCTAGGTTGTTAGGGTGTAGTTTGTCCTTCGTGGCTTTCGGTCTTGTTATGGTGCCGAACCTTGACTGTAATCATTTATTGTTTCCACTGTAAATATTATGCTACGCCTGTGGTTTGAGTTGTTCGGTTGTTTTGAACAGTGAACAGTGGAATTTATACAGGGTTTCTTTTATATGCAAATATGCTTTTTCTAGCAACGTATCTTGACAATGTAGAATATTAATTTCGTGAATATGATTGACTGTGCGTTATGTCGCATACCTGGGTTCGAGCTTGTACGTTTGCTGTAGAATTTCCACTGGTATATGATTGTATTTCTTACGCAACGCCTGTAGCGTGCTCTGGTTGGCAACCTAGCTTTAAAAAAAAGAATTATCACTGCACTTCACACACTTGAACACAGTACATTTATCATTTGAATGTTCAGAAATTCTTCTTCTTTATTATCTCTGCTTCCTACTTACTCTCACGAAGTCGGAACCCTCTCAATGAGTCATTCCGCCCTTTTTATCATTCTGTTTACAGAGGTAGTTCTTATTACATAACTGCTGTTGGTTGTTAACTGACACATTCGGTTTCTATTTGGCAAGAATAAAACTATTCCTAATTTTGTTACTGTTCCTAATTAAAAGTAAACTATAATATGATTGTTGTTCTCTGTTTCTGGTAATTAAAGAAAACATTACATAAGTAAATAAAGATAACAGTAAAAGAAAATAACTAAGGCAGTATTACTGCCCCATCCATCAAACCATGTTCCCAGTCCTCTTTGGAAACAACTTTGTCTGCCTTCCCTCTGTTCTTACCCTGTTGACCAGATGCTCTTGCATCAACTAGGGTGAACCATACCAGGTTGAGGTTGAACAAGGACTTGATAAGTATGACGAAGGTATGGTTGACTCTATAAAGGTTGAGTTGGACCCATTTGACCTAAGTAATATTTCTCCTGTACAGGTTGAACTTGCAAAGGTTGACATTGAACAAATTGACTTTGAACTGGTTGACTTTGTGTAGGGACCAACCCTATAATTTTTTATTTTTTATTTAAATATTAAAATGCAACCATAAGAAAATAGCATTGGGAACTCAAAAATCATTAAGCAATATATAAAACTTTCTGGAAATTCTCTTTATTGAACATATCATTAAATTTAAATGTTGTTAACTAAAATCATAATGAAGCCATACAAAAGAATACTATAAGATGAGAGGAAGTGGCAGCGAAATGGAGCTGTAGTGACAATCTGAAAGGGATAGTGTTCTGCAGCCTAACAGTGCCATGCCTACACCCTACCTACACCCTACTTGTCACCTCGTGGTACTTCCAGTCACCTTCACCATAGCGATTCTCGTAACTTAACTTGGCTTACCGTAATGGCATTGTAACCTCGTCTTCTGCCCTGTTTCACTGCATACCTACCTATTACTCAACATTCCATTGCGGCGATGGTTACGATACTCTTGGAGGCAGCTGGCGGAGAACTTCTTGGAACAGGCATGGAGCTAGACATAGTGGATTACTCGGAGGACCCGTTGGAGGACGTTAACATCTAGACAACTCCTCGCTTCGCCACGGAAGACCTTCTCCCCTTCTATTGCGATCTAACAACCACCATTGCTGGACTACCCTCAATCTCGGGACCCTCCAGCTCCACCATGACCTTCTCCGAGCCTCCTCTAGTATGGTCGGTACCATCCTCCCCACAGTCTCCTTCCACATTTAACTTTGCATCTGACTTCCTTCACCCTAATCACACGATTGAATATTCGCATAACCCCCTCCCCCGCCTCCCGGCTTTCTAAACAACCCCCCATACAACTCGACCCCGATTGAAGGGAACCATCAAGCCACAGCATCTGCGACACCTCCATCAGGTAGCTACTCGACAGTCCCCCCGCTCTTGAAATCCACCCCTGTGGACAAACATCTCATCATTGGAAACCCTCCCTCAAACCATTCTCCGCTCGAGGATCGACCGAATTCCTCTGAAGATGCGGCTAGGCCAAGTAAGAAGTGCAAGTGCTTCAAATCCAAAGGTGAAGACGTCATTATCAGGCTTGGGGAAGATATCCAGTGGGGCGATACCCTGGATACGGAGGACCGCATTTTGGTGGGAAGGATCTGAGGCAAAAGCTACACAGCGGCTCCACTAAAGCTTTGGACCTCAGAGGTATGGGGGCATCACCTAGCTGACCTTCCTTTTGTACAAACTTTTGTTAGGGGTTGGTTCACTCTATGCTTCGCCAAAGACAAGCACACAAATTGGGTCTTGTCCTCCTTCTAGCACTTTTAACACGCTCCAGTCCTCCTCCGTCGATGGAACCCTCTATTCGATCCGAAAAAAGAACAGATAGGAGTTGGGCCTATTTGGGTTTGGCTTTCGGGATTTCCCCTCCAATTTTAGTTGGAGGACATATTTCAACGCATCGGAAACACACTTGGCACATACCTTGAACATGACAGGTTGTGTTTGGCTACTAGAATGATGCCTTATGCCAGGGTTTTGGTTCATCTGGACACAAGGGGGGACTCCAGGAGCGTATCACATTGTGATGGAGAACATTCTCCTAGCAACAAACCCTAGACTAAGAAGGAGTCTCGTTCCATTGCAGACGATGCCATAAGGTGGGACATCTTTTCAAGGACTGCACTTTTAATAAGAAGGCGAGAGATGGAGAAAAGGCAAAGATAAATCCACAGAAAATATCACAATCACATGGTAGCTCCCCCTCGGCTGAAGAAGCAAAAAACTTGGCTCAGGCAAATGTGGAGAAGGCACCCTCAAAGGAGGCTAGGAAGAAGCATGAGAAAGCACCTTTCAGGCCACCCTCTCCTCCTCTCACCAGAGCAAGGGCAGATGCCAAGGCTGCATTCTCCACGGGTACATTGGATTCATCATCCTCCTCTGCTTATTCTATTGATTCAACATTTTGCATTGTATCAAATAATGTTCAGCTCTCTGATCATAGCAATATCCTACTAATAACTCTGGCATGTCCCCTTAAACCCTCCTCTCCCTCCATATCTTGCACCCCACCATCTTTTCCCGAGGACCCTCGAGCCATCTCTTCCATCCCTGCAACTACCCCTATACTTATCCCTCCATCCACTAGATACCCCCTACATTCTCGGATCCGATCACATGCCCCTGATACCTTGGGTATAGGCCTAATTTCCTCCCCCCACCTCTGAAACAACCATGAGGCAAACCCTCATCCTTATTCAAAGCCATTCTACAAGCCCAGGAAGAGATAGATGCTGGCAGAAAACATTCCATTGACTGGGTACTTAGAGAAATGAATACCCTTGTGCACCCCCCTCCATGAATCTGTTATCCTTCAACTGTCAAGGGTTAACTAGCCCTGACAAAAAACTAGCCATGAGAAGATTACTAAAATCTGAATGCATTGATATCCTCTTTTTACAAGAAACCCTAGCACAAGCTAGTGTTATCACTCACCTTCTCGAATCATGGCTACCAGGGTGGAATTTTCACTCTCTAGATGTAATTGGTAGATCAGGGGGTTTGGCTCTGGGAGTTAACACCCATACCATCAGAATCTGTAACATATGGGGAAGCTCTGGGCACATTGGAGCAAACATATAATCATTAGAACCTGATACAGATCTCAGGATTATTAATATCTATGGTCCCTGTCAAAATAGGGAAGAATACTAGAACAGGCTACTAAAATCTCATATTCTGCAACAGGATAAGCTCATCTTGGGGGGGATCTAAACTTTTCCATTGGTTTCACAGAATCATGAGGGCAGAATGCACAAAGAGACATCCTCTCAGAATTTTTTGAGACCATTTTGGAGGAACATAATCTTATTGATATCCCCTCCTCCAAAATCCAACCTACATGGAGAAACAACAGATCATGCGAGGATAGCCTATCCAGGAGACTAGATTGATTCCTCATCAAGGAGCACCTGCTGAACTTGGGACATGGATTTAAACAGTGGGTTGGTTCAGGGGGCATATCAGATCATAGGACGATATACTTGGAAATAAGGGGAAGTATGTACAAACCTAGAGCCCCCTTCAAATTAAACTTTGCATGGCTAAGAGACGTGGAATATATCAGGCTATTCACCAAATTCTGGAATACTGACCCCCAGTGGCAGGAAGGAACATCTCATAAGGTTTTGCACAAGATTTGAGAGAACTAAAGAATCTCTCCAAAATATGGGCACACAAAAAGCGAACCCTAGAGGACCTTATCCTAAAGACTACTGAAGAAGAAATAGAGGCTTTTTGAGAATGATCATGGAGGGATTTACTCTTCCCTGGATCATAAAGACCAAATAACATCCCTTTTGGCTAAGAGGAGTCAGATACTCAAGGATAGGGAGGAGAGTTGGCAACTGAGAAGAAGAGTCGTTTGGCTTATGGAAGGGGATGATAATACCAAGTTCTACCACAAATTTGTGAATGGGCACAAAGCAGTAAATGCAATTTGGCAACTAGCACATGAACAGGGTGAAAAAGTGAATACTTTCCCCAGATTAGCATCCCTGGCTACATCTCATTTCAAGAACATTTACAAGGCCCCTCAAAATGCTACTCTAGCTGAAATCATGAGAGCAGCTCAATTGTTTCCAAGATAAGTCGACCAAGAGGATGCTTTGGAACTAACAAAGGAAGTTACCTTGGGAGAACTGGAAGCCGCCCTCAAATGGTTCAATCGAGACAGAAGTCCAGGACCGGATGGATGGAATGTGGAATTCTACCTGGCTTTTTTTTTAAATACTTGGAGGGGACCTCCTAAAAGTTATTAAGGAGTGTATATCCAGCAGTAGAATGTATGAGGCCTACAATTCAACCTTCATCGCTCTCATCCCCAAATCTGACAATCCCACCTCCTTCAATGACTTTCGACCCATTTCCTTGTGTAACTGTATTTACAAAATCATTTCCAAGATCATAGCCAACCGTCTTCGACCAATCTTGTCCAACCACATCTCAACTGAACAATTTGATTTCTTGCAAAACAGATAAATCCATGAGGTTGTCGAAATTACACAATAAATCTTGCACTCTATTCAGACAGAAACTTAAAGGTGTGGTCCTAAAAGTAGATCTCTTGAAATCCTTTGACAGAGTAAATTGGCTATATATTAGAATGATCTTAACACAAGTAGGTTTTCCATATGAGTTCATAAGATGGATTATGTGTTGCATTACTAATGTGTCATTCAGTGTTCTTACAAATGGGGCGGCATCACCCTTCTTTCAGTCCAAGAGAGGTCTCAGGCAGGGATGCCCACTGTCCTTGTTACTTTTCTTACTCATCATGGAAGGTCTTAGCCGAATCTTAAAGGAGGAACATCATTGGGGTATCAGCATCGTAGATAGATGCACATTGACACACTTACTCTTTGTATACGATGTTCTGCTCTTCCTAAACGGAAGTATTGGTGATTTGACCTCCCTACTAAACACTTTCTCTATCTTCCTATCGGCCACAGGCATGATGGTGAACAATGCAAAGTCCACCATAACGGCTATAGGGTGCTCCCCATATGAGATACATTATGCCCTGCGCAAATTCCCATATGCCCTACTGCATCTAGAGGAGGGTCTCAAATATTTGGGCTACAGACTATAAGAACGTAGACTGGATTTGGCTGATCACCAAGATGGAAAAACGGCTTAACATTTGGTACCACAAATATTTATCAAGAGTGGGAAGACTGATCCTCATCAAAGTAGTTATGAAAGAAACTATAATGTATTGGATGTCGTTAGCTTGGATACCAAGGGGAATCCTTACAAGAATCAAAAACTATGTTGTAGATTCTTATGGAAAGGGAAGCAGCCGAGGAAAATTTTTGCTTGGACCAATTGGGAATCCCTAGCTCTCCCAAAGAAATGGGGAGGTTGGGGAATTAAAATCCTAGGCACTTTCTCTACAGCCTTGGTTGCCAAACTAGGGTGGCAGTTAATCACATCACACAACTTATGGACAACAGTGGTCATCTCTAAATACATTTCTCCTTTAAACCTCATGGAATGGCTACGACAACCTAAATGGAATTATGTTGGCAAATCAAACATATGCAAACTAGTTCTGCAAGCAATGCCTCTAATTAGGGATGGTCTCACATGGCGAGTACAGTCGGGAGCAGTGGTCAGAATTGGGATAGACCCCTGGATCGGATGGGGAAACGCTCACACGCTCCCTGAGGAGCTTAGAATCCATCTCACTGTCAGAGGGATTACTCATCTTAGCCACATAAAGGGCAAGGATAGATCAGCATATACACAATAAGCCTAGAAAACTGGGAGGGCAATACAGATCCCTCAGCTATGGCAGCAACATTGGAAAGAATACACGGACACCCTTACTGAATCACACATCAAAATACAGGAAGGAGAGGATGAGTTAATTTGGGCACCAACAAAGCATGGGAAATACTCACCAAAAGAAGGCTATATAGTTCTAATGGACTCAAAAAAAACCTCCACTCTGCGAAACATGGTGGAGCAACATATGAAAACTCAAAGCACCTCCCAGATTGAGGCTCCTCATGTGGACCATTCTGAGGCACAAGATCCCACAGGAGACAATTTAAGCAAAAGATCCTTCCATGGACCCTTCTAGTGCGGTCTATGTAAATCTGAAAACAAAAATGTGGATCACCTCTTCCTCTTGTGCCCAACCATGAAAGAGATATGGAGTTTTATACTCTCTCATCTACCCTTGCTCCCACAATGGCAGGGCATGTCAGTATGTGACGCTTGGGAAGCATGGTGGACTACCACCCGCTCGACGAAAGCCAGAAATATCCCCATTCTCACTTGTTGGGCCATTTGGATTGACCGAAATAAATATATTTTTCAGAACTCTCCCCCCTACTAGTCGACTTCCACAGCCCGCATCCTTGACAATTACCAGATCATCCCTGAGGATGAATCTAGCTCTACTCCCAAGCACATTATACCTGAAAACATAAATCATACACACCCCTGGGCATATTTTGATGCCTCAGCACAAGACATTGGTTGTGGGGGAGGTGCTATAATACACCTCTCAGAATCTCATTCTTTCAAAATACAAATGGGACTCGGTAGAGCCACAAACAATTTTGTTGAGCTTATCACACCCAAATATACCATACAATTTGCACTGGAAAAACAATGCAGTACTTACAACTATTTGGAGACTCTAAAATTGTATGCAATTGGATAAACAAAACTGCAAATTGTAATGCATATTCTCTTAGGCATATCATGGAAGAAGTCCACAGACTCATCAATTTATTTGACACTTTTGTTTGTCATCACATATACAAGGAGCGAAACATAGTTGCCGATCTACTATCCAAGGAAACAACGCATAGGCCTATAGGGACGTGGAGGATACTAGAGCAGAAGGATGGAACCTTCCATCAGCACTATCATAGACCTTTTATAGATATATCAGACTAACTAACTCTGAAGGAGCCTGAAAATACCTTTTGTTTATATAATTGTATATTTGCACAATGATAATAAACATATATATGACACTTAAATACT
This sequence comes from Pinus taeda, assembly GCA_000404065.3. Taxonomy (NCBI): domain Eukaryota; kingdom Viridiplantae; phylum Streptophyta; class Pinopsida; order Pinales; family Pinaceae; genus Pinus; species Pinus taeda. The sequence goes on along the minus strand of APFE030377329.1, from coordinate 57,541 downwards.
CTCTACATAGAGTAAGTTTTCATATTTTTTTTGAAATCTCAATGACAGTACAGTGTCTCCCTACATGAAATACACCTCTTTTTGACTTCTCAAACATGATGGGTTTTATGCCCCACATACAGCATATGTTTCTGCATCTACAAAATGTAATTTTCTTTGCTTAATGAAAATTACTACTTTTCCAAGGGGAAAAAAGAATACTATAACAACATAGGTACCATTCACCAAGAGATGCAATTCAAACTTGACTTGTTGCTGTTTGCCTTTGTTGACGGTCGCCTCTAAGTGTGAATGTCGACATGCTTAATCTGAATGCAATGACCCACCGGTTGACCTCCCAGCGTACTCCTTGGGTACTCTCCTTCCCTACGGACCCCTGAGCTGCAATGGGGTTGTACAATGGAGGAATGTATTAGCTAGTAGAGGAGAGCACTCCTTGGCTCAAGATTCCCCTCTCTAAAGTCCTCTACCTCACCAAACTCACTATAGCTCGTAGTCACTACTTTGGCATAGTCTCATCCATCCAACAATAGGGTAAAGAAAAAGTCCCTTGTTTGTTGGCTTGCCCCTTCTTTTATAGGAGCCCTCATAGGTGACACTTGGACTTTCATGCATAATTAAAAAAAATTGATAATTCAATAGTTTGATTATTCACCCACCCATGTGTCACTCTCTCATCAAGGATCTCCAAAATTATTTACTTAAATTTTAATTTAAAAATAATATTTTTCCTCACCTCAACAAGATTCCTATTTCTTCTCCTAGTTGTCTCTTGATCCCCCTTTTTACTCCTAAATTTGTGTTCATTACTAAATTCAATTAATGAGTCAAGATTGGATCCCCTATCTACTCCCTAATTTAACTCAAGTTACCTTAAATGGATATTCTTATGTTGGTTGTTGCCACTTGGAGGGTCTCTACATTTCTCTAAAATTAATTTATTAATCTTATTTTAATTCACCATCTCCTTCTCTTAATTAGGTTCAACTATTTTAGGATTAATCTTTATCCTTACATTTATGTCCCTCTTTCCCCATTTTACCTAATTAAACTACATAATCTACCTAATATTTTCCAACATGGGAAGGGTAGAGTTTTTAAGATAGAATATTTTATTTCTTCCTATGATCCTCTTAACTCAAGTTTTATTCTTGATTTAGTTACTCGGTTTCTAACATAATTTACCCTTGATGTAAATTTACCTAGTTTTCATTTTTTGATTATATTTATTAATTTATTTATTTTTAATGATTCCAAGGGTGTCAAGTTTGGTCGTGCCCTTCAAGAAATTCCCTTGAAGTTCCAAGGGTGCCATGCCACTTGCCCTTCAAGCATTTAGTGGCTACGAGGGGAAAGTATAGGTGCAACAACGGACACCACTACCATCTCTTATGTTTCCTGCTATAGTGAGACTAATGGCGGGGATCAAGGAATTTGCCTTGATGCGCACCCACCCCCCCCCACCCCCCGGTAAAATCCTCATGAGCGACCCAACGTTGGGACCTGCCCTCATGACATCTTGTTCTTTGAGGCGAAGGTGTTTCAACCTTTCCAACACAAGTCATGACGGGAGTGCCAGTGGGTGAGATCAGGGATATTGTCCCACCCCTTCCATGCAGTTCCCTCCAATTTTACAACCCCATCACCCATATGTGAGTCATTCGGACAAGCAACTAATATGTGCCTTCAACCACTAACATATCATCAGAATATAGATAAACATATATAGCATGTTTCAAAATTGACTTAGAATTTCAAAGATAAAATAATATAAATTTTCATCAAATCAAGTGTCGTCAACTCGTCATGTGCGAGTGCCTCTGGTGGTTTCCTCCCATACTCAATAATCATCAGTAACAAGGTTTCTCAGTGTTAGTCATTGTCATAATAACATCATTAACATCAACTGGTAATTCACATCATTTTTCATTATGAACCAGAACTAATGCTATCATCCATCATGGTTATCATCATCATAACATCAATGGAAGCATACATATCCATCAAAGCTATCAACATCGTAACATAATTAGAAAACATACCTATCCATAAAATCTATCATCATCATGGTATCAATAGAGAGCATACATGTCCTTTACTGCTATCATCATCATAAATTCAAATAGATAACAAACATAGCCATTTATGCCACAATCATCATAGTATCAGTAGAGAACATGTGTAACCATTAATGTTATCTTCATCATAATATCAATGGATATCATACATAAACATCACAACCAATAATATCATAACCACTATTAATAGAGTCATGTGTCCAGATCCTCAACCTGAGGTCATCAAAGAATAAAGTGTAGGCCTTAGGGCTAAATAATTGTTAATGTCATATCATTGTCAGTCAACTAGAGCAGGGCACTTCATACACCCCCTCTTAATAATAGGCTTTGTCTCGAAGTCCTTGGAAAAGGTAAGGAAAACGGTGACGCATCTTCTCGGCATCCTCCCAAGTAGTTGAACTGGGACTATAATTGTCCCACTGGACCTTAACCGGGTCCACTAACCGTCGTCTAAGTTGCAAAGTTCGTTGGTCTAGTATACGAACTGATTTGGCCATCACTGTTCCCTCACCCGAAACCTGTAAATGGCCAAAGTCAATAACATGCAAAGGATCTAAAATGTAATGACGCAAAACAAAAATATGAAACACATCATGCATACACGCTAAAGGTGGAGGTAAGGCAAGCCTATATACCACTGACACTTTCTTTTCTAAGATTTCAAAAGGTCCCACAAATTGTGGAGAAAATTTTTCTCCCTTTCTGAATCTTATAGATCTTTTTTGGGGCCTTACTCTCAGAAATACCCTATCTCCCACTTCATAACTTCAGTCTACCCGATGAGCATCAGCATAGCTATTTTTTCGGTCTTGTGCTTCTTTTAGGCTTCCTATAATCATAGACATTTATTCTTCCATCTCTTTTACCACTTCTGGTCCTATTAATACTCGGTCCTCTAGTCGGTCCCAACTGAGAGGTGTTTTGCAAGGTCTTCCATATAAGAACTCAAATGGCACCATCTTGATGGAACTATGATAACTATTATTGTAAGCAAATTCCACGAGGGGTAAAAACTCCTCCCATCTCTTTTGTTGGTCCATCACATACATCTGAAGCATGTCTTCGAGGATTTGATTACTCCTTTCTGTCTGCCCATCTATCTCAGGGTGATAAGCAATGCTAAATTTCAATTGGTTTCCCAAGGCTTCTTGGAAATTGGTCCAAAACCTTCATGTAAACACCATTCCCCTATCAGATGTGATCTTCCTAGGCACTCCATGCAATCTCATAATCTCATCAATAAAAACTCTGGCTATTTCTGGTGCCTTGTATGTAGTCTTAACTGGTATGAAATGGGCGCTCTTGGTCAACGTGTCCACCACTACAAATATGGAATCATGTCTTCTTGAGGTCATTGGTAGTCCCACAATGAAGTCCATTGATATAGCTTCCCATTTTGATTTTGGTATCTCATGGGGTTGTAATAATCCTGTCAGATGTCTATGTTTAGCTTTCACTCGTTGACACTCTAAGCATCTTTATACCAAGTTTACGATGTCCTTCTTCATCCCTTTCCAAAAGAAGAGTGGCTTTAGGTCTGCAATCATCTACTTAACACCAAGTTGTGCCATGTACACTGTGCATGTGCATCATTCAAGATTAACTGGCATATATTTTCATTTGATGGTACATATATCCTTCCCCGAAATCGTAGTAGCCATCATTATCAAGGGAGTATTCTTCATATTTTGGGACCCTCATTTCATCCTTCCTCAAACTTTTTCTAACCTCCTGGTACCAAGTGTCTTTAATTTGTAAATCAAGCAGTTTCTCCTCAAATTGTCTTTAAGGGAATCACTGAAAATATCCGAGACCTCCTACTTAAAGAATCATCCACCCTATTTACTGTTCCTTTTATGTAAGTGATATTAAAATCATATTCACTAATTAGCTCAAACCATCATCTTTGTCTTACATTTAAGTGGTCTTGAGTGAATATGTGTTGTAGTACACAATGGTCAGTCCTAAGATCAAACTTCCTTCCTAGAAGGTAGTGTCTCCAAATCTTTAGTGCATAAACAATTGTTGTCATTTCTAGATCATGGGTTGCATAGTTTTCTTCGTGGGTTCTAAGTTTCCTTGATGCATAAGCAATTACTATTCCTTCTTGCATCAACACACAACCCAACCCTTCCTTGGAGGCATTAGTGCAAACCAAAAATTCTTGTTCCATATCCGGCACCTTCAAAATTGGTGTTGTCATTGATAACACCTTAACCTTTGGAATGCCTCTTCACATTTTTCAGTCCAAATGAATTTCTTGTTCTTTCTTTGGAGCTCGGTAATGGGGCTTGCTATCTTTGAAAACCCTTTGACAAATCTACGATAATTCCCTGCCATGCCCATGACACTTTGTATTTCATGAACATTTGTTGGTGTTGGCCATTCCATGATGGCCTCGATCTTTACCGGGTCTACTGCGATACCATCCCCAGAGATAATGTACCCAAGATAATGAATCTTGGTTTGGTAAAAGGAACACTTTGACAACTTCACATATAATTCGTTTTCTCTAAGACATTGTAGAATTATCCTCAAGTGTTCGTCATGCTCTTCACGGGTCTTTGAGTAGATCAAAATGTCATCGATAAAGACTTGTACAAACTTGTCCAAGTAATCCCGAAATATTCCATTCATCAAACTCATGAAAACACCTGGGGCATTTGTTAGTCCGAAGGATAAAACTACAAATTCATAATGCCCAAATATTCTCTTAAAGGTTGTCTTCGGGATATCTTCTTCCTTGATTCTCAACTGATGATATCCTGACCTCAGATCTATCTTTGAAAACACAGTCGCCCCCCTCATTTGATCAAAAAAATCATCTATCCTTGGCAGAGGGTATTGATTTTTTATCGTCACTTTATTTAATTGGTGATAGTCAATGCACAATTTCTAAGATCCATCCTTCTTCTTGACGAAAATCACAGGGGCTTCCCATGGAGATATGCTAGGTTGTATGAACCCCAAGTCCAATAGTTCCTTTAATTGGATCTGCAATTCCTTTAGCTCTGGAGCCGACATATGATAGCGTGCCTTTGCAATAGGCTCAGTGCCTAGTTTAAGGTCGATGGTGAAATCAATTTCCCTTTTTGGGGGTAGCCCGGGTAGTTCTTCAGGAAATACATCCTTAAATTCAACAAGAAATCGATGTTTATCAAGGTTCTTAGAATCACCCTTATTGTTTAGAGCTACCACCGAGAACATTTGACACCCCTTTCACCTATATTTCATTAATTGTATGGAGGAGATGAACCTCAGGGACACCCCTCGGTTCTTTCCCCTTAATGATTTTGTTTGGTTGTCATTGTCTGTGAAATGTAGAATCTTGTCTTTGTAGTCTAGGAGTGCCTCATGTCATTCCAACCAATCCATTCCTATAACTACGTCATAGACTCCTAAAATTGTAGAGTACAAGGATACCTTGGTCTTACATACACCCAGGTCTACCTCACAATCCTTTACCATCCTTCGTACATTTCTTTTCATACCACATGCCATTTCTACATGTCTGAATTCATATTGTGCAATTGCTTTATGTTTAATCCTTGATAATGCATTTAAAGAAATAAAGGAATCAGTAGCTCTTGGATCTATTAAAATGACAAAACTAATACCATCAATATTACATGAGGTCTCCAACATAGTGCACTGGTGTCCGACCTGGCGATTGTTCACCGCTGCATGGATGAGATGAGACTTACCCAGATCCCCCACCGTAGTTGCTTTCTTAGTTGAGTTGGTATTACCTGTCTTTTGAGGACAATCCCTCTCATAGTGAGGACCTCCACAAGTCCAACACCCCCTCTTAGGAGCTTGGATCATACTACCAACTGAACCCGGAGTTGGCCTGGAACTCTGCTAGAAAGAGCTAGACTATTGGGATCGGTGCTGAGGTGGTGTGACTTGGTGCTATCAGATAGGCTAGTGCTATTGTGGTTGACAAGTTTGTTGAGGTAACTTGTGCGGATGTTGAGATGGATGTCTATATGGTGTTCTTTGATTTCCTGTTGACCACTTTTGATGATTTAGCACAGGACCCCTTTGCAAATTTCTACGTTCCATACTGTTTCCACTTGGTACTCGTGATCCTATGGGCCTTGTTGACTTAATAGGTCCACTGCTCATGATCTCCTCCTCTGCAATGATTTCCCATTGAACTACCTCGTGCAAGGTGCGAGGCATTAAAATTATAACCTTAGCCCGAATGTTAACATTTAGTCCATACACAAATTTGTTCACCTTGAGCTTTTTTGTGTTTAAGTGAGGGGCATAACAGAGTAGTTCCATGAAACGAGCCTCATACTTTGGTAGTGAGTGACTCCCTTGCTTTAATGCATTGAATTTATTTAGTTGTCTCTCAAGGAACTCCTCTAATAGGTAACGTTCTCTAAATTTGTCTTCAAATAGTTCCCAAGTTACTTTTGATATATCCATCCCCGATTGGGTTTACAATGTCTTCCACCAAAGTAGTGTGTTTCCCTTTAGCTGGAATATACCCATCTTGGCCTTCATATTTGAGGTGTAATCTCTTAGGGTAAAGCACATAGCCATGTTTTCTAACCATGCTTCTACAAATTGACCATCCGTGGACCCCCAAAACTTTGGAAATTTTACCTTTTCCAAATCTCGACGTACATCATTTCTTGTAGTGTTTTGGGGAGCTTCATTTTGTATGACAGTTCCTCCATGCTCCCGTTCCAAACGGTTTATTAATGCTTCAGACATGTGTTGCAATGATCCCATTAAGTTCAACACTTCTCCAGTTGGTATCTATTTTGGTGTTGTGATGTTTTTCCCATCATTGGGTGGGGAAGTAGGAGTCGGTTGTTGTGGTGACGCCATAGTGCGCGCTTTAGCTACCCCACTTCTTCTTGTACCTCTTCTAACCATGGTTCACCAATGAATCCTGCCACAATTTAACACGTTTTTTTTTCTTATAAGATAAAATAAATAGATAGAAATAAGATAAAAATCATAACCAACCTCAGTGGTTCTATAATTTATTGTTATGTTTATATACTTCCAAAGGAACAATTTATGCATTTATAAGTTCTTGATTATATAAATCGCCTATCAATTTCAGACATTCCTATAAGATTTAATCCAAAAATACCATCAATCTACTCAAATAGTATGCTTAGACCACATCATGCCATGTAAATGGTAAAGGTGATTGGTAGCATTATCATAACATAAACTGAGAATGTCCTTAGTGAAAAAGAGAGAGAGAACAAGTTTCTAATGTTTTATGATTTCAATATTGGAAGTACCAAAAATCCTAATATTAGTAATAAGCATAGGTAAATATTGTGTTATATAGCATACCACTAGGATAGGGTAATTATTATATTACATGCATGTATGATAGGGGTACCAATTCGAAACAATAATTAATTTGGGATTACATTAATGGCTATTTATATATATAAGTGCTTATAGAGCTAAAAGTATATGGTATTACACAATGTTATGCCTTAGCATATAAGATATCTAAGAACGGGTATTAATAATGAAATAATATATAATAATAAATTCCATTATTTATATGGAAAATAATTAAATAATTAAAAATGCAATGATTCTGAGAATGTTAAACTAGCACAACCATGAAGCGTAAATGACTAGAATAGTGCAAGAGCTATTTGAGATATTATTTACATTCAAGTAAAGAAGCATATTTACATATAGTTACTGCCCACCATTATTTATGCAATGCAATTTTTTTTTAAAGAGGTATGACAATTGTTTACCTGGTTTACTTGAACATGGTTGTTTTTGTTTTCTTGAATGCAACAAGTTGCTCGTAAAAATTTACTACGTTGAGATAACCAATGCAATTCAAAGTTTGAATTTTTATTTTTATTTTTTTTTAACTATAACTTACGCACATATCACTATTTTCCCAGTGTATTTTATGTTTTTTGAAATTATGTAATTAAACATAAAAATGATCTTAAGTATGGTTTCAATTAGCTATGTAAATGGTTGGAATAGTAGAGTAAGTTGTTTGTTGTTTTTTTGTAAAGTGATAAGTCATTAATTCCATATTTAGACATAGGGAACATGCAAGAATAGCTGGCCAACCCCTAAATTTTAGACAGAATTTTATATGTTCCATATTAGTGGGATATTTTTGTTGTTTCCCTCGAAGATCTGCCCAAAGATAGAGTTAAGCGCAAACCCCTCCTTGAAATGCTCTGGGATTAATCTTCTACAATAGTAAGAAGCGAGAATTCTAGATTGCCTTGGGCATCAAATTAGGACAGAAGGATGGCAACTGTACAGTGCATATTTTAGTGGCAAGCGGCAAACAAAATTTTAAAACTCATACATGGTATATATTTAAAAAAAAAAAAATGAAATTAGAATCTAATGCCCATTTCAACGATTTTCCTTATAATAAATATATGAAATATTGAATTCAATATTCAATAATTTTCTTGATTAAATTTATTTATCTTCCTGATTTTTTTATTTTTATTTTATTTTTTTATACAAGATTCAAGTAAAATGACCTATTAAAATGCTAAACTTTACCTCACCTAAGCTATTATTATATTCAATAAATTAAAAATTAATGGTTACATATCATCTCTAAAATGCAAAATTTAAAGTATATATATGCAAAATTAAACTCATATGCATAAAATAAAATAAGGTAAAGTGGAGCAAGTGTGTTAAAATTAAAAAATTAAAAAAAATAAATAAATAAATATTAAAGTTTTTGGGATGGGTACAAAACTTTAGAGGGCACGGAATAAGATTTCGATTCTATGGCATATTACAAGTTTTATATATATATATAATCTAAAATTCTATCTTATCTAAAATAATCTAATATATAAGTACCTAATCAATAAAAGTATTATATATATATAATATAGTCTTTAAAGCATTCGTAAGAATTCTATAGAAATTTTCCATATTTATATATTAACAGTGCATTTCGAATAAAAAGAATAAATAACAATCTCATCTAAAATAAACAAAACAATATCATAAAACCCTTAAACTTCGAGGGCTGAGACCGATGAGATTGATGTAATCAGGACAGTTTGAGGAGCGATAAGGGGTTCCATCGAATTCTGTAAATGCAAAGCAATTTACCCTACACCGTTCGTGTCGTGGATAACATGAGAAATGTGGATATTGTCTGTAAAAGAAAATAATTCGATTTTAATGAGAAATGCACATATTGTTTGTAAAGCAACTAAGGAAATAATTTGACTTTTATAAAAAATTACGATATTGTAGGTAAAGGAAAGAAGGAAATTTTGGGGACAATTTGACTCCTTATACTACGCGGTAGGGTGATTAACTAAATATTCTGCCCCAATATTACTTTCTGTAAAGGAGCTAAGGGAATAAATTCTAACTTGGAACTATTGGGTAGATTTTTTTATTTTTATTTTTGTCGAATTTATGGTGAGAATAGACAGAGATGTGTCCTCGCACGACGACTTTCAAGCTTGCCGCAAAGGGAAATGTTTTTTTTTCAGGGATATCGTCCAGAGTTTAACCTAAAATCATAACTCCTAGAGCGCTCAAAGCACTACTTCGAAGCTTGAAATACAAGAAAGTTTTTGAAAGCTCGGATTGTGCCGCATTTTAGGCGAAATTAAACATAAAAACAAAATCAAATGTGCCTTTAAAGAAGAAATAGATCTCAGGTTCAATAACCTCCAATTTTAGTGCCTAACACAATCTAAGCATTGTTCTAGATTATTAACTGAACAAAACTACAAATGTTATATACCTAGGGGGATAATATGGGGTACCAAGGGAGATACCCAAGGTAATAATGTAATAATGGGATGGGCCATAGTAATAAATAAAGTGGTTAACCCATGTCATGTAAGGGACCACAAGTAGTTAATAATAATGTAAGGGGCCCATGGTACTAGTTGATGGTATGAGGAAACCATGGTAATGATGCATGGTATTGTATGTATGAGGCCTATATAGAGGCTAGAGACTCCACATTGAGAGATATGAAGAGAAGTATTCTTGTATGAACAGGCATATGGCTTGTGGAGTGTTCTCCTTCCTTAAGGAGTGAATATATGGTGTTGCCCTACCATAAGGGTTTGATCAATAAAGATTCATTTCATATTATTTCTAGGTTTATTTGTATTGTCTCATACTTTATTATCAGATCTATAATATTTCCGGGTTAGAGCTACCACAGTTTAACCTAAAATCATAACTCCTAGAGCGCTCAAAGCACTACTTCGCAGCTTGAAATACAAGAAAGTTTTCGAAAGCTCGGATTGTGCCGCATTTTAGGCGAAATTAAACATAAAAACAAAATCAAATGTGCCTTTAAAGAAGAAATAGATCTCAGGTTCAATCACCTCCAATTTTAGTGCCTAGCACAATCTAAGCATTGTTTTGGATCATTAACTGAACAAAACTACAAATGTGTCCATATTGTGCTGTAATTCAAGGAAAACAAGCCATAAAAATAAAATATAATATGTTTTTGAAAAGGAAACACAAGATCCACAAAACAATATTTTCATTTTGTGCAGCCGTCACACTATTCTGGAGAACGTCGCAGGCCATTTTTGCTTGGTTGCTAGGGTTTTGAAAAGGCAGCAAATGCACTTGAAAAAAAACAACAAAATTTTTAAAAGCAGACATGAAATTTGTTTGCAGGTCTACCGAGAGGGTTTTTTAATTTTTCTCAAGAAATTTTCGTTGGGTTTCATTTGAGGGTTGGTGGTTTTCTGCTTTAGATCTTATCCCTTCTGGCAGCCGCATATGTTGGAAGCTTGTTCAAAAAAAAATATGGCAGGGTTTTGATAGAATCCTGGTGGTTCGTTTTTTTTGTTCTTTTAAAGGGTTTAATTTGGAGGGCTGCTAGCAAACTCTGAAACATGAAGGGAAATTTTAATTTTTTATTTTTTAAACAGGAAACAAGCACTAGCAATATTTATACGTACAAAACCCATGGTTCAAAACACATAAGCCTAATTTATTTAATATACAATTTTTTTTTACGCAACATTTCAATAGAGCAGTTCAACAGAAAGAAATTTCAACTTAGGTAGGGCTTATAAGGTTATAAAGGTTATCCCCCATACTTAAAAAGGTTATAAAGGGTTTGAACTTGGCTCTGATACCAAGTGTAGGGACCAACTCTATAATTTTATTTTATTTTAAATACTAAAATACAACTATAAGAAAATAGCATTGGGAACTCAAAAATTATTAAGCAATATATAAAACTTTCCGCAAATTCTCTTTATTGGACATATCATTAAATTTAAATGTTGTTAACTAAAATCATAATGAAGCGATACAAAATAATACTATAACAACATAGGTACCATTCACCAGGAGACGTGATTCAAGCCTGACTTACCACTATTTGCCTTCCTTCGTTGACGATTGCCTCCAAGTGTGAATGTCGACGTGCTTAATCTGAATGCAATGACCCACCGATTGACCTCCCAGCCTACTCCTTGGGTACTCTCCTTCCCCATGGACCCCCGAGCTGTGATGGGGTTGTACAATAGAGAAATGTATTAGCTTGTAGAGGAGAGCACTCATTGGCTCAAGAGTCCCCTCTCTAAAGTCCTCTACCTCACCAAACTCACTATAGCTCGTAGTCACTACTATGGCATAGTCTCATCCATCCAACAATAGGGTAAAGAAAAATTCCCTTCTCCCATGGCTTGCCGCTTCTTTTATAGGAGTCTTCATAGGTGACACTTGGAATTTGATGCATAATTAATTATTTTTGATAATTCAATAGATTGATTATTTGCCCCCCATATGTCAGTCTCTCATCAAGGATCTCCAAAATTATTTACTTAAATTTTAATTTAAAAATAATAATTTTCCTCACCTTAACAAGATTCCTATTTCTTCTCCTAGTTGTCTCTTGATCCCCCTTTTTACTCCTTAATTTGTGTTCATTACTAAAGTCAATTAATGAGTCAAGATTTGATCCCCTATCTACTCCATAATTTAACTCAAGTTATCTCTTAGATGAATATTCTTATGTCGGTTGTTGCCACATGGAGGTTCCTTACATTTCTCTAAAATCTAATTTATTATTCTTATTTTAATCCACCATCCTCTTCTCTTAATTAGGTTTAACTATTTTAGGATTAATCTTTATCCTTACATTTATGTCCCTCTTTCAACTTTTTACCTAATTAAACTACATAATCTACCTATATTTGCCAACATGGGAAGGGTAGAGTTTTTAAGATAAAATATTTTATTTCTTCCTATGATCCTCTTAACCCAAGTTTTATTCTTGATTTAATTACCTCGGTTTCTAACATCATTTACCCTTGATGTATATTTACCTATTTTTCATTTCTTGATTATATTTATTAATTTATTTATTTTTAATGATTCCAAGGGTGCCAAGTTTGGTCATGCCCTTCAAGAAATTCCCTTGAAGCTCCGAAGGTGCCACGCCCAATAGTTTATTTGTGATGCCATTGGTTCCAAGTTGGTCGTGCCCTTCAAGAAATTCCCTTGAAGTTCCAAGGGTGCCACGCCACTTGCCCTTCAAGCATTCAGTGGCTACGAGGGGAAAGTATAGGTGCAACGACAGACACCACTATCATCTCTTATGTTGCTTGCTATAATGAGAATAATGGTGTCGTGGATCAAGGAATCTGCCTTGATGCGCGCTCCCCGGTAAAATCCTCATGAGCGACCCAACTTTGGGACCTGCCCTTATGACATCATGATCTTCAAAGCAAAGGTGTTTCAACCTTTCCAACCCAAGTCATGACAGGAGTGCTTGTGGGTGAGATCAGGGATACTATCCCACCCCTCCCATGCAGATCCATCCAATTGTACAACCCCATCACCCATATGTGAGTCATTCGGCCAAGCAACTAATATGTGCCTGCAACCACAAACATATCATCAAAATATAGATAAACATATATAAAAGGTTTCAAATTTGACTTAGAATTTCAAAGATAAAATAATATAAATTTTCTTCAAACTAGGTGTCGTCAACTTGTCATGTGTGAGTGCCTCTGGTGGTTTCCTGCCATACTCAATAATCATCAGTAACAAGGTTTCTCGGTGTTAGTCATTGTCATAATAGCATCATTACCATCACCTAGTCATTCACATCATTGTTCATTGTGAACCAGAACTAATGCAAGTAGGTAACATAGGGGACACATCCATCATGGCTATCATCATCATAACATCAATAGAAGCATACATATCCATCAAAGCTATCAACATCGTAACATCAATAGAAAACATACCTATCCATAAATTCTATCATCATCATGGTATCAATAGATAGCATACATGTCCTTTACTACTATCATTATCATAAATTCAAATAGATAACAAACATAACCATTTATGCCACAATCATCATAATATCAGTCGAGAACATGTGTAACCATTAATGTTATCTTCATCGTAATATCAATGGAGATCATACATAAACATCACAACCAATAATATCATAACCACTTATAATAGAGTCATGTGTTTGGATCCTCAACCTGAGGTCCCTAAAGAATAAAGTGTAGGCCTTAGGGCTAAATAATTGTTAATGTCATATCATTGTCAGTCAACTAGAGCGGGGCACTACACTTTAAATAAATTGACCTTGAAAGGGTGGGTTTTGGAAAGTTTCACCTTGGAAAGTTTAACTTTGGAAAACTTGTCCTTGAAAAAGTGGAACCTGATAAGCTTGACCTTGAAAAGGTACTTGCATTGTTCCTAAAATGAGTTACCCGATAGGAATCTGCAGTATAGACTGGACCGTAGGAACAGTTTGATGAGCAGCAACCTGTGGAATTGCTTGAGTTGTCTAAGGAACAGATATTTGAGGGGTAGCTGGAATGGTCGTTTATGATACTCCTAGAATAAGTGTTTGAGGAGAAATTCGAATCAGCTATGAAACAGGTGTTTGAACAAGTGTCTGTGGTGAACTCTGAACAAGTCATTGAGTTGGTTGTTCAACAGATGTTTGAGGAATTCCTTGGACAGGTTGTTGGATAGATGTTTGAGGAATCCCCTGAACAGGTTGTTGGACAGGTACGAAAATACTTGGAATAAGTATTTTAGGGATAGGTTGTCTAGTACGCTGAACAAGTTGATAAAGTGGGACTTGTGGAGCAATTGGACCATACTGTTGAGTAAAATCAGGATTCCAAATATTTTTTGTTCCAGGATAAGGAGTACCAAGCAAAGGTTGATTTACAACAGGTTGACCTAGACAGGGATAAGGTATCTGACCATAAGTTCTGGTAAAAGGTTGACCCCCAAAAATAGGTTTTCCTCCAGGTGGAGGATAAGGTGGTTGCCCCCCCAGGTGGGTAATAAACTCCATTTGGGGTTACTTGAATTACCGGATGTCATATGAATTTGTTGTTATGATGTTTTAAGCACTTTAGGCATGGAATTCATGCTCTGAAAAGGAGAAGTAAATTAACCAGATGACCAAGCAGAAGGTTGGGGAGAAGAAGCAACTCCTGAAAAAAGTCCTCGTAAGTGACTGGTATCTAGGAGGAATTGATGGACCACCATACAATAGTGATTCCAAGGAATCGGTAAACATAGATGAATCAATGGGTTGGCTCCCAATAGGAATTTCTAACACAGTTCTTTCTGGTGAATAAAAAGGAATGTGTGGTGGTGACAAATTCTGACCTAAAAATCTCAAAGTGGTAGAATACCAAGGGTCAGGTCTGAAAGGAGAGAAAGAAACTCTTGGGTAAAAAGATTCACTACCAATAAATGAAGAATGAGGTGTTTCTGCCTCTTCATTTTCAGTAATATCTTCAATGCTAATTAACCCAGGAGGTAGATTTGTCGTAATTATCAACTTCCTTCGAGGTGAAGGTGGCTCAAGAGTAGGGGCTATAATAGCCGAACGTAATTTAAGTTGAGAAAATTCAAACTTGGGTTCTTCTATCTCTGGTTCAATTAGTTCAGTATCTGAAACTTTACCAGTAATAGATTCAGTTTGAACTACTTCGGTGATCTCTGAACCAGAGTGATCTAAGCCTGGTTCTATTTCTTTGGATTCACTTCGGTTTCTACTATCTCAGATTGTAAAATTATTGATGTTTTAGGTTCTTCTGAGGCTTTAGATCCTGCTGAATTTGACCTTTTAGTTTTTATCATTTCCAATTGACTAGGTGTGTATTCAAGAGGTTTATCTTACATTCTACGTGTCTGGCTTGGTGATTTAGCCAGCATGAAAATTTATCACATAAAATCAAACAATATTCGCAATCCAATCCTAAGGTCTCTAAAAAGTAAAAACAAACAATTTAACACACGCTAAAAAAATCTGAGAATTCAAACCATGTAAATAAGCTTTTCACAACGAAATCACTAGTTGGTGATGAAATTCAATGTTGCAAAAATCAAAGTGAAAAGTGGATATAGATAGAGCGAG
The DNA here is from genome assembly GCA_000404065.3 of Pinus taeda. Lineage (NCBI taxonomy): Eukaryota > Viridiplantae > Streptophyta > Pinopsida > Pinales > Pinaceae > Pinus > Pinus taeda. Next base: position 42,052 of record APFE030377329.1, on the reverse strand, counting down.
TGGAACCAGTTACTCCGAAAACCTACTTAATGTACATGATCTGATGTAAGTAGACTTCATTTATGCTATCTCGAATGAAAAATACCTCCAGAAATTTACAAGTGAGTCTAGTCAATGTTTGTTCCAGGTATAGCAAAGACTTCCCCTCTACCATCACCTCAGGTAAAGCCCTAAGAATATGGTCACTAAGGTTACCACGTAAAACAATTCAACCTGGGGGGACAATCGTAGATCAGACATACACGCAAGGGAAGAGTAACAAAGCTCAATCCCCTTGAAATTTCCTCGGCATGGTTAATATGAGGTTTACTTCCAAGTGACTCCTAAGTACCTTTCGACACCATTTTTAGTACGTGTAAATAACTCTACTGTAGCCAATGAAGTGTGTTCGATCACTTCACTCGGTCCGATATGATCTCGTGCTTGACTCCTTTGTAAGGGGAGCTTACTAGAGCAAAATTGCAGTAAATGGATTTTTTCTTCCTATCACAAGATATTATTGTTTGTTTGCAGCTTTGGAAAGTTTACTCACTTCCCTATTCCAAGCCCTACAACCTAATCTATTGCAGGTAGAAAAGAGCCCTAAAAATAAAAACTTTATAAGTTGATTTTAGGAGTTGTTATTTACTAAAAGGTAATGGATGTGAAATTCATGAAATTATGACTTGACGAAAATCCTAATGCAGTTGAAAATGATAATGTAATATTTTTGTTTCAATGAAAATCTATCTAAAGTAACGAAAGAGACTTTCACTTTTTCAACTGAAATGTAAACAAAAACTCTAAATCCCACTATAACATTTTTCCTAGGATGCAAATATCCAATTTCAAATCACCCGAATATTGAAAATAATTTCAAATTTTCACTTTTCCCAATTACACAAGAAAACAATAAATCCCTATTTTCATACAATCACTTAGAAATTCGAAAAATGCAACAAAAAACCAATAACGACTAAAAATGGATGTTCCTTAATTGAATGCTATGAATTCACTTGCAGCAACAGTAGAATGAAAAATGATTTTCCATTTCGAAACTAGTACAAGAAGTACTTTTCACAAACAATACTTAATCTTGTAATCATTGATTTTAACACACAAATCAAACTTTCACAATAGAGCAAACTCGACTCAGAGCCTGATATAATCGACAAAAGAAAGATAGACAGTCAACGCAATAGGATCAATAGATCTCTCTTTTGATAGTTTGATTGTTCATCAAATGAGACACTACCCTAATTTGCAAAAACATGACAACCAAAAGCAAATCTCAAAATAACACTCAAGCAGACTAACAAACACTCACAAGAGGTTTAAACAAGTGTAAAACAACAGGAAAAAACCAAAAGTTTGGATTTAAAGAGGATATAACTAAGTTTTTCAAATCAAATCCAGCCCAAAAATCCAAATTTCTAAAATTTCCATACAATAAAGGAAGGTTTATGCAGCAGATTGAAAAGGTCAAACAAGGAAAAATAATGGAGATTCAGATGATTCCCCAGTATAGTCACCAATTTATTATGTGGACTTATCCCTCTTACGGACAAGAGCAATCTCCCTAGACTTCAAAGAACCCTAGTAACAAACAAACAAGAACTGCCACCTTTCTCTATACTCTGATTGACTGAAAACAAATACAATGATAGAGACCTATTACCAATTAAACAAAATGATTTGATGAAGTCCCATTCAAATATTTCAACCATTGTAATATTCCTAATGAAAAATTTTCAGTGATAACAAAGAATGTAATCAATTTCAAAAACAAAATGTACTCAGCAATCAACACATTGACAGGAATTTCTCATCAAACACCCAACTGACTCATTTTCATTAAAAAATATGCTAGAGTACAATAGAATATGGATAAGGTGCACCTGGGCTTGCACAAGGAAAGCTACAAGTCTCGTGTGATCAACACAAAAGTGCTTAGTTGTTGTATAATTGCAGCTCTCCAGGAAGTTTCATTGCCCCTCCAAATCTGCACTACTAGCTGACTTCAAACTCTGGTTTCCCCCCTCCAAAAAACCTAGAATTTTCCGCAAATTTAGGAGTGTACTCCTTGCCAAAAACCCAAAAAATCCCATAAAAGGTTTTCCCTGGTTTTGACCCACCAATTTCGACCTCCTAGAGCTTGACCCTCATCCAACACTGGGAAATCTACACCTATAGTTTTAATGTTGTCTTTTACTCCCAAAATTCCAAGAATCCTCCCAAATCAGCGTCTCAGCAATGCCCCCACAACCCAACTCCTCAACCCTCCGGGTAAGACTCCCTCCACATAGCCACCTCTAATGACTATGCAGTCATGGGTGATGATGATGCAGTTCCTTCCATTAGAAACTCATTTGAGTGCTTGGCTCCTCCTCCTGTTGTGATATCACTCCTCTATGATGAAAACCCGATGAGGATGCCTCCAAAAACACTTCACCTCCAAATCTCGACTCTCCACCTCCACCCAAGCATGCAATCTCTCCCACTGTGTCCTTATTGAACCAAGGAAATGTATTTCCCTAAAAGGGGTCTCTCTCTCTTGGTCTCCAACTGCAAAGGAAAACCCTCCTAGGGTGGCACTCGAGGTCCACTAAAGGAAAGGGATGAGATTCACTCCTTGGGAATCTCTGGTGCTAAATAACACGTTGTAGCTTAGTTGAACAACCACAGCAACAATGAATTCTCAATTTGACAAAAGGCCACAAATGTTGCTCATCTCCTTCTATTTATGCTTTCTCCCTTGGGCCCTATGTGGGTCCCATCGAATATTTCGACCCCCAACTTAGGAAAATTGAGCCGCCTCCAAGGGATGCATATTTTTGGTGGGTGAGTGGTCCCCACAATCCACTAAAGACATATTGACCCCACCTTTTCTCCTAAGTTCTTCCACCAAAAATGCATTAAGCCAAAAATAACAAAATATCCAAAATTGTTTTTCGTCTCCTTGGGAGAACAATTAGGAAGGGACATTACAGTCCTCCCCTCCCGAATGTTGCTTGTCCCCAAGCAACTGCAAAACTGGATGCTATAAGATTTGTTCACTCTCCCATGTGGCATCCTTTTCTGGCAAATCCCTCCACTTGATTAGGTACTCGCTAATCACCCTATTTCTCAACCTCCTCTCTTGAGTCTCCAATATGGTCTCAGGCGTAAAAAATAAGTGCCCCTCATCATCGAAAGGAGGCAACTTAGTTGTTGCCGTAACATGTTGTCCTAATGCATTTTTCAAGCATGAGATGTGGAACACATTGTGAATCCGACTCTCTTTAGGTAGCTCTAAGCTCATAGGCCACCTCTCCAACCTTCCATACCACCTTATACAGGCCATAAAGTTAGGGCTGAAGCTTCTCTTCTCCCTTCTTCTTGAGCAAAGATTGACTGTATGGATGTAAGCATAGGTAGACCATGTCTCCTACCTCAAAGTGTCTCTCCACCCTGTCCTTATCAACATATATTTTTTGTTGATTCTGGGACACTTGTAAGTTGTTCTTGAGAGCTCAGAGAATCTCCTAGCTCTCTTGAACCCAATCTCTTGCCCCTGGGTCCCTTCTATCTCAAAACACTATGTCAGAAAAATAAAGTGCATCATACCCATAGAGTGCTCAGAAAGGAGGCATACCAATGGACATATCATAAGTTGTGTTGTAGCACAACTCCCCGAGGAGTAGCCACTTGACCCATGCTCTTTGTTGCCCAGTCACATAGTAATGTAGGTACCCTTCCAACCATTTCTTCACAATCTTTGTCTACCCATTGGTTTGAGGGTGATAGTTAGTGCTGGGTGTAAGCTTTGTTCCCACTAGCCGAAACAACTCATGCCACAAATCCTCGATGAATTTGTTGTCCCTGTCACTCGCAATGGTCTTGGGGAGACCATGCATCCGGAAAATCTCTCGAAAGAATAACTCAGCTACCTGGGAAGTTGAATATCTCAATGAAATAGCACAGAAGTGGGAAAACTTGGCCAGTCTGTCGACCACCACATAAATGTAGTCTCACCCCTGCACAATTGGTAGCCTGGTGATTAAGTCCATGGATACACTTTCCCACTTCCTCTCTGGACTGGGAAGTGGTTGTAGTAAACCGGTCGGGTGGGTCAGCTCCACCTTGTTCCTCTGGCAGTCCACGCACTCCCTCACGTGCCTCAAAACATCTCCCTTGAGCCCCCACCAAGAGAATATCTCCTTGTTAGCACAATATTTCTTGAGGAAGCCTAGGTGCCCTGCTAGGGGGGAATTATGGGTTGCTTGCATGATCCTCTCCTTCCACTAAGATCTCGGTACCAAATAGATCTGGTCCTTATAGTAAATCATGTCGCCCATCACCCTGAACCCGTCATCCCTGTGTCTTCCATCCAAAATATCACAAGCCTACCTGTCCTTGGAGCACTCAAACAATAGTTGAGCCTTCCAATCCTACGTGACATCCATCAAAGACAACGTTGTTGGTCTCCTAGAGAGGGCATCAGCTACCACATTGTGTTTACCCTTCACATACTATATCTCAAAATCACAAGCCTGGAGCTTAAACACCCTTTTTTGTTGCCTCTCCTCTAATGATTGTTGCTCAAGGAGGAATTGATGATTATTGTGATCAATATTCACTTTGAACCGGTTTCCCACTAGATATTGTCTGAATTTGGCCAGTGCATGCATCATTGCCAACATCTCCTTGTCATACATGGAGTACAACCACTCATGAGGCAACAGTTTCTTTCTCTTAAATGCAATAGGATGGCCCCCCTGTGCCAAAACGGCCCCAACCCCTTCACTGAAGGCATCACACTCTAGCACGAAGGGTCATGTGAAATCCAGCAAGGCTAAAATCGAGCAACTTCCCATGACCCTATTAAGGCACTCAAAAGCCTCCTCTACCACCTGCATCCACTCAAAATCTCTCGTCTTCGTCAAATCCATGAGATGTGTTGCAAACTTTGAGAACCCTCTCAAAAATCTCTTGTAATACATAGAAATTCCCAAGAACCTCCTCAACTCCGTCATGTTCCTCGATGTGGGCCAATCCAGTATAACCTGAATCTTCTCCTGATGCACCTTCACTCCATCCTCCCCGATCACATGCCCCAGGTACATCATCTTCGTTAGTCCAAACTCACATTTGGACAACTTCACATATAACTATTTCTCCTTAAGTATGTGAAGCACTTCCTCCAAGTGTTGAAGGTGCTCCTCCCATGTCCTACTGTAAATGAGTATGTCATTAAAGACAACTAGGACAAATTGCCTCAGCTTCCCATGGAACACATGGTTCATACAAGATTGGAAAGTAGCTAGAGCATTGGTTAGCCCAAAGGCATCACCAAGAACTCAAAATGTCCATAGTGGCAGCGAAAAGCAGTCTTCGGAATGTCCTGCTCCCTCATGCGAATCTGGTGATACCCCAAACGTAGATCTATCTTAGAGAAGTATTTAGCTCCCATAAGATCATCCATCAACTCATCGATGCATGGAATGGGATATTTGTTCTTCAAGGTCTTCTTATTGAGAGCTTAGTAGTCAATACACATGCACAACATCCCATATTTCTTCTTCACTAGCACCACAGAAGAACAAAATGGACTCCAGTTAGGCCTGATGTGTCCCAGTCTCAAAAACTCCCTAATGGCCCACTCTATCTCATCCTTATAGACCTTTAGGTGCCTATAAGGGGTGGTGATGACTATGTTCACCCCCTCCTCCAACTTGATGGTGTGCTCAAATCCATGGTCTAGTAGCCTACCTAGAGGAAACATCCCCAAAAACCCCTTGGTGCCTCTCCAATAAGGTTAGTATGTCTGGATGTGTGACTTGCATCTGTGTCCCTAACTCATAAATCCACAAATCAACTGCCCACTCCACATCCCCATGGCGCAAATCTGCCTCCATCCGATGGGCTAAAATTGTCTGAGGGGGATAAGAGTGAATTCCCCTCAACACTATTGTCTTCCCATCCAACCTCTTGAACTCCATCTCTAACTTCTGCCAATCAATAGTGACCTTCCCTAATGCATACAACCACTGGACACCCAACACCACATAGGTGTCTCAGACTTCAACCATGAAGACATGGTCAATGAGTGAGTAGTTCCCCATCTTCAAGGTTAGCCCGGGGACATACTTAGTACACTGCATGGTCCAATCTCTGGGTACTAGAACTAAGAACCCCTCAAATGTGGTTTTCTGGATGCCCCTACGCTCCACCATCTGGGCATCAATGAAATTGTGGGTGGCCCCACTATCAACCAGGACTGGCACATGATGTCCTTATATAGTCCCCCTGATGCAGAGTGTCAAATACTTCGGCACACCCCGAAGTGAAGCAAGGACTCCCCTAGTTGGGGACAACGACCCTCCTCTAGGTGGTTGTGGCGGCCCTCCTGATGATGGTCCTCCCTCATCTCTTGGCTCATATACTACCTTAGCCTCCTCCTTCTCAGCCTCGTTATCTGAGAACACCTCAATGCAATGGGATTTTCCCTTGGTGCAGTTGTGCCCCGGTGCCCAATGCTCCTGGCACGTGAAACACAAACTCCTCCTCCTGAAGTCCTTTTGGGTGTCATCATCCAACTGGCTACATCCTTCATCTCTTTGTTGGTGGCCTCACATCTTTGTTCCCCTATGGGGCTGTGGGTCTCGTGGGTACAAAGGCCTGGTTGTTGGGCACTGCATCGATCATGTCTCAGGTCCTATAAATAGCATCATGTAGTGATGTGGGCTTGTAATCCCTCACCCATCCACGTAGAGGCTCAACAAGTGCCTCCACAAACAGCATGATCAATAGTGCCTCCGAAATATCTATCACCATCACTACAACTAGATCTTTGTAATGTAGGCCTCCGCACGGCCAATATGTCTCAAGTGGTCCAACTCTCTGAAGTGTGGCTTCGGGTCCTTCCTCTCAGATCTCTCCAACAATATCCTAGTGAACATTGTATAAGTGGTGATGTGAAGGTGCCCCAACGTGATTAGTCTATTCTACCACCACTCCTTTGCATCCCCTTTCAAGTGAAGGGTGGTGAAACGTATGGCATCATCTTCCCTCATGGGATCCAAGTGAAGATATCTATCAAGTTTTTGGATCCATGCCCTGGTTGAGCTCTTTGCTGACCCATCGAAGTTTGGAGGTGTGACCTTCCTTGCTAGGTGATACACATCTTTGTTGGATGTTCCTCCCCTATAGTGGCCTCCAACCCCAGTAATGTGCCTCTCCTTGAGGTGGATGTACTCTCCAAAGGAAATCACCCTCTTGATATGGCCATCCAACGCCTCATACTCATCAATGCCTGATGCAACAAAATGTACCAAGTCTACAACTGGGTCCGACTCTCTCTCTCGCTCAACCTCCTCCATGAAATGAGGCATTGTGGGGCAGCCAGCTTGCCCACGTTGTGGGGTGTGTGGAAGCTGATAGGTATGAATACCTCCTCCCACTCTATAACCCCTAACACCTTGAGGTTCTCCCTCTAGTCTTCCACCCATTTGCAAGCCCATCACGTCCTGCATCATGTCCATCATCAGCTGCCCTTGCCTCATAATTTGATGGTTTTTCCTTAGCATCTCTTCTAAGACCTGGTCTATGTTCCTCTATCAGGGATGCTCATACTCTTCTTGTTCTCCATCCTGCCTCTCATATTTTCCACTTCAATGTTTGAAAATGGGTTTAAGCCCTCTTCTCTACCTCAACCCCTGCCTTTGTCTCTACCACAGACTCGCTAGAAAACCAGTCCTTGGTATCTCGGTGGCATCACCCGCTCTTGTTCGCCACCCTGGCCAAGAACATGCTCTGATACCACTGTAATATTCCTAATGGAAAATTTGCAGTTATAACAAAGAATGTAATCAATTTCAAAAACAAAATGTACTCAACAATCAACACATAGATAGGAATTTCTCACTAAACACCCAACTATGTTGGAGTACAATAGAAGATGAATGAGGTGCACCAAGGCTTGCACAATGCAAGCTACAAGCCTTAGGTGATCAACACAAAAGTGCCTAGCTGTTGTAGAATTGCAGCTCTCCAGGAAGTTGCATTGTCCCTCCAAATCTGCACTGCTAGCTAACTTCGAACTCTGTTCCCCCCCCCCCAAAAAAAGCAACCCAAAAATTTCTACAAATTTAGGAGTGTACTCCTTGCCAAAAGCCTAGAAAGGGTTTTCCTTGGTTTTGACCCACCAATTTCGACCTCCTAAAGCTTAGCCCTCCTCCAACACTGGGAAATTTGCACCTATAGATGTAGTTGTTGCCTTCTGCTCCCAAAATGCCAAGAAGCTGACCAAATTAGCCTCCCAGCAATTCCCCCACAACCCAACTCCTCAATCCTCCAGGTAAGAAACCCTCAATATAGCCCCCTCTAATGACTGCGTAGTCCCGGGTGATGATGGCGCAGTCCCTTCCACTAGGAACAATAAGGTTTTCCAACAATTTTGAGCCTTCATCTATGTGAGTGCAAAGGTGATTCTGATGACTCCCCTCACATACCCTACAAAGAAACCTAACTTTACCCTTTTTCCCTTAAACCCGACAATCACTGGTTGATGGATCATCAGTAAGTTGATGATAATCCTTAGACCATACTTCCAAGACCTTAGGAATACTAGGACAACTGATAAGGAAGTGGTCACCCTTACAAAGCTTGAAAGGGTATTTGGGCTTACGATGCATGTTGGAGGTTTCTTCCACATTATCAACCAACACAACCATGGTTGGTTGATTTACTCCTTTCTTATCTAGCTTCTTCTTCTTCTTCTTCTTAGCCTCCTGGTTACTAGTATTAGGACTCATCAGGCGAAGAGGAAGAAAGGGTAGAAGACATGATGGGCGAAGAAGGTAATGGGTCAACACTAGGTAAACAATCCGATTGAGGTTGAGGAGAACTATCCGATTGAGGTGAAGCAACTTGGGTATTTGAAGCCAACGAGGTTGAAAACAACGATATTGATAAACCTATTGTAAATCCAAGAAGAGACAATGTAGCCATATAAGGAGGACCAACATTTCCAAAGGAAAAGGATTAGGATCCTCGTTAAGAGGGGTTCCTTGGTTGGTAAATTCTGGAATTGTTGTTATTATATTTCCGTAGGTATACTGAAAAGTGAATTTTAGTTAAGAATTTTAATAATGTATTTTAGTTAAATTTACAATTGGTATCAATCAAAATAAACAAAAGCAGTACAAACTAGATACTAGGTATAAAGGGTTATCTAGTTGTTGTGAACTATGGAATACCATTTCCAGTACGTGCAGGCAATCTCCTTGAATGTTGTGTTCGGTGTATCACAAGCAACGAGGCGGCTAACTCAGTTACCTATGGAAGATTTTCAACCTAGAGGGGGTCTTCTGATATAACTGAGAACACGTGGAAGCTCAGTCTATATTAGTGTTATCTAATGTGTCTTACATGATACTTTTCATATGTGGAGTGCCATCCAATATACCCAAGGGTATGTGGGGAATGATCCTACTTACTTACTTACAGACGTGGGACACTGACTACCCGCAGAATGTAATGCAGACAATTAATGATAATTCTTATGTTTATAAATGTTAGAACACGTCTTCTAATCGAGATCCACTAAATATGATGTTATTAATTAATGCCTTGGTAAGTTTTAACTAATTTTGTTGTTTAACTTTTCATTAAAGTCGTCAAATGTGTATGGTAACCAATCAATATAGTAACTCAATTTCAAATGTAGCTAACATGAAATGTAACATTTTCACTTCGATGAAATCTAATCTACGAAAGAGATAAAGTTTCATTCACTTCTAACGATGCAAGAATTGATAAATAAGAGAAAATATAACAAATTCTCTAATGCACTAATTTTCAGCAGGAAAATGCTAATGCAAATAACTCTTTACAACATACATAAATGAATATATTGTGAGATTCACTAAAAGAAAAGAGACAGACACAACCAATTCCTAAAGCGAAATACTCTTTTTTGATAGATCAACAAACCAACAAAAAACTCAAAACCCTAAACTGTAAAGATAAGTGATTTTATCAAAAAGACCATCAAACACATTGATGTAAATCTACAATTGACTTTTCCTAAACAAGCACAAACCCAAAAAACTACAACAAACAAAAATTTCTAGATCCAGAGGGTAAAAAGGTTGCCGCATATACACAATGTACATCAGTGTAGTGTCGCATTGTTGCTAAAGACAAAGTGAGCAGTGTCGCACTTTTCATGAAGGAAAAGTGCGACACATAAAGAACAAACAAAAAACACTTCACAAGCCTTAAAAAATGGATTTTAAGGATCAAAACAAAACCCTAAAGATACTAGAAGGCTACAATAAGTAAAGGAAGCCATTGAAGAACCTTAATCGTTCCCCATTGGAGTCGCCAATTTATTATGGTGGGCAAATTGCTCTTGCGAACAAGAATGATCTCTCTAGATTCAAAGACAAATCTAGAAACAAACAAACAAGTTATTGTAAACTTTCCTTAGTCTATAATTGGAACACGATATATAAAATGAGCAAAAACCTCTTACCTTTCTACGAAATGCTTGTAGATGTCCTTTGAGTTGTCCCTTGATGCTTTCAAAACTCCTTCCTTGTTTCTTCAAGAGAAGATCTGCATAGACAAAACCAAACAAGGAATAAAAACATGACATAGATAAATATTGAAACACAATATATATAGAAATTGCAACATAACATATATCATAGCATGAATCCAATACTTAATTACAAACTATGCAAAAGATCAAGGAGTTTTACAATGAGCATCATAACAAGTGCAAATAGGAGAGAAACAAATACTTGTATTAATCTTGAATAAAAATGAGGGATCCATCCTAGCCTTTATGTTGACAAATCTCCTTCCAATTGTCTCAAATCCTCCCTTAAGTGACAATCTCCCAACCTCAAATTAACAGCATAACTTTACATCAAAAGCCAACCCCTTCCCCTATAGTCTGTTAAAATATGAAACTACGATCAAATTCCACTTTGGACAGCTCACTTTATTGAGGTAATGATTTCAATTGAATTCCTCTTTTCAAGAGGACCAATATCAACCTAAAGATCACTCAAATCGGAAAAGGGAAAGTGTACTTATGAAGAAAGTCCCACATGTGCATATTTAATAAGGTCAGCCCTAAATCAAAGTGGACCACCTTGAAAGGCTATAAATACAAGTGCCATCTTCCTCATTTATACACAACAATGAGACACTCTTCTATCTTGTTTTTTGTCTCGCATAGGATTGACGCTCGTCCATGGAGGATCAAGTTCGCTCTGAGGCAAAATTGCAGGGCCTAAAGCTTACATCTCTAATTTAGGGTTTTGGGCCTTAGTCGCAAGCACAACACAGGAAGGATTTGACTATAGTTGCATGCACAAATTCTCATCGGTGTGATTGGAGCCTTCCAGTTTCATAGATAACTCTTCATCCATGTGACTAGAGGTTAGGGTTTCTGCAGTTCAAATTTGACCCCAATCGCTCGCATGTAAGGCTTAGGGGAGTGATTGGGAAAGTTGTAGTCGCTTGTATGACACCTCCTTCGTGCGAACGAGACCTAAAATATGAAATATCAGTCTTTCGAAGATTTTGTTCAGTGACCGCAGGGTTTGATAGTTCACTGCAGACAGTGACAATTCATTACAATCTTCAAAATCTAAGTTTCTGGCATATACATTATTGGGTTCATTTCATGGATGTTGTAGTTATTTTGCTGTTTAGTTGCATAGATGAAGATATAGATCATTGTACTCTCTTTTGATGAATCATTTGATGACAATCTAAGAAAAGAATTTGCAAGGGTTTTCCCCATAGTGGGTTTTTCCCTGGTCTTCAACAAATCCTTATGTCTCTATGTGTGAATGTTTTTATTCTATTGCTCCTTTATGTTCCACTGCAATGATGATGATGATATCGTTCTTTCTACATAGTTGCATATGATACTAAATAATGATGTAAATTTGAATAATGTTATGGGGTGAACTTAATGTGTTAATGAAGAAAAATGAAAAATGAACATGGTTTCAGAGTTGGGTTGAAGAAAAGTCATGGAGATCACCCCCATGGAGACACCTTTTATGGAAGCAATAGAAGATCGAAGAGACCTAAAATAATTCTAGGTTTTGAAGATAGCCTTAGGAAATTTGTGTATTAGGGTTTGATGGATATCATGAAGTAAGGGCTTGAGAGAAACCCTGTTTTATGGTAAATATTTGAGATATGAAATCTAGAAACCCTAGCATTATCAAAATAAAGATGTTCAAGCACTTGTGGTAGATTTGATAAGCCCTAGATAGGATAGTCTCTAGTAGGCCGAGTTGTTGATAAAGTTTATTGAAGCAACATTGTTATATGGAAAATGGATAGTGATGGCTCTTAAAGGTTGGTTCAAGAGGGAGAGGATCGCCTCTCATTGAAGATAAGTATCTCTTGACTTATGATGCTCCTTTATGTCATTACTTTTGTTTAGACTTATAGACCTGATTATCGTTTTGATCATTACTTATACTTCCCGCATGTATATTTGAGTATTAGATGTTTCTAACCTCCTTGATGAGGTGTAATAAGAGGATCCTTCTTGAGGATCATTTGAGATGCAAGAAATAAAAGATAGAGCTGGAAAAGGTAAGGAGGCACCTAATGAAAAAGATGACTAAGTGCTACAATTTTCCTATGTCAATAAAAGGATGCACAGGTATTTGAATACTACAAGGTATGCATGGTATATTGTTTCAATGTTATCTTTCAGCTGTAATGGCAAGGTAAACCCTAAGGTATGATAAGAATGTCTCCTTCTCAAATGGTTCATGCATGCATATGAAAGTGATTTCGATTCATGGTTCTTATGATGAAATGGTGCACTTGGTATTTCTTGAGTCTTATTATTGATCCTTGATATATTGGTATACTTGATGTTTGTCTAGCATCTATCATTTTGGATGTCTTGATCCCATAAAGAAGGTTAGCACCATGATTCTAGTAGATGGTAACTTGACACTATTTTTTTATGAAATTCATGATAGTCATAATGATAGAAGTCTAACAATGAGATTGATATTCAGGATCCTTTTTTGGCCATGGTTATGTTTTGATGTGCTTAGTAACTATGGTATATGGTCAAATTGAATGCCCTGACTTGATGGATTGAGTTACGTAGTAATGTTGTGATCATGATTCTTGAAGTATGCTACTATTAGCTATGTGACAAATTGATGTCATGATGTCATGATGAAGTAGTTGATGCTAATATATATGGCCATGATGAATATGTGGATATAGTCATACTTTATGATCTAACAGATTTGTTAATGCATGATAGCATTCTAGACAGGTTGAATGCATGAATGAAGATGACTGAAGTAGTTTTCCATTCAGAGGGAGAACCTATCCATAATATCCCTTATCCTATTGTCATTTGCATTATATAATATTTACTGTTGAAGTATGATTTATGGTCACGACTAGACAAATATATGACATTGTTGAACTGCAACAAAGTGTTGATTTGAGGTGAGAGATTTTTCTCTTGCTCTAAGCCTCAATTGCACAAAAGAAATCCTACGACCACAATTGCTCGTATAACATCTTAAAGGGTGTGACTTTGATCTCCCAACCGCATAGAGGAAGGCCAATGGGTGCAACTATGCGTGCTGGACACAGAAATGAAGTTGTGTGCATGAAATTAGATGTTCACCTAAAGGATGTCGGTCCTACAGATGTGGAGCAGACAACAAAAAGATCTGTGAGGAGGAACGTTTGAATGTTTTCTATAATATGAATATATAGACTAAACTTGTGTTTGTAGGCAACCGAGACATGCATATAGATATGTCAATATGTTTAAAGTTTGTGCTACAAGAGTTTGATATGATTTGGCTGATTGATATATATGAGAAGTGTTTGGAGTTTTGACATGATGCTTGCTAATGACTTAAGAACTTTGACTTGATGATTCAAATGTATTTTGGACTATAGATCTCACTATGATAATGAATTTGGGATATTGACATGATGGTTAACGATTTGATTTGACAACTGATGATTTGCCTTGATGGCAATGCTATGTGGGCATAATGACTTTCAGTGACTAATATTGGTATTCGATAATAGTTTTGTATTAGCCTCTTTGTTCCTAACACAATGGTTGAAGTATTGACAATTGTGATTCAATGTGAAGTAATCTGACAATGAATTGATGGAACTTGCATAACTTATTCTTGGTGTATGCATTTAAATTATGATCATGAGGATGATTTGATGAAATTTGGATTGATATTTCTTATGACAACTTGTTGACATGATAATAGAAGTCATGACTTGATGAGAGCTATACCTGTAACTCGGTCTAAAGAATTTGATACAAATGTTATTGATGAGTTTGATATTATTTTGATTTGACGACATTGATTCATGTAAGGCTAAGCATATTGGTTTGGTAAAGTATTATATCTGCAGACAACATCGTATGAAGCAAGCTCCCAAATCCATATATGTCTGCCTTGACAGTTATATGGTGAAGCCAAGAAGATGTGTTGATCCAAACCTCTACTTAAAAAGTAGTACAAGGTATGACTTTGATTTTGATTTTGGTTTATACTGATGGTCTACTCTTGATAGGAAATGAGCCCCTAATAAGCAAATTAAGAGGGAGATTGTCTCTAAACTGCAAAATGAAGAATCATGGCATGATGAATGGATTTCTGAAGCTAGGAAAAGAAAATCTACACTGCGAAGCTAATGAAGAAGTATTGGAAAGTGGAAATTCAAATCCTTGGACACTTCAATTGAATTTCAAGAAGTTTTGAAGAGATATTGTTGACCTTGACTTGGAAACTGACAATTGATTGAAGCATTGATGTTCTGTTTTGAACATTCATCTATATATACACATGATGTGCATAGAACCTAAGTTGAATCATGATTGAGTTGCTTCATTCACATTGAGTTACTACCTAACATCCTTAAAAATACTTGCACGGGACGATTTTCCTATGATATGTGACTACTTGGATGTATTGATGATTACTAGATCATTATTGATGAGATGAGTGCATTTGGATGTTGCCTTAGTATGAGATTTACCATGATATCTTGGATGAGAGATCCATAGCACGTTTAAGGTTGAGTATGATGTTGTTAGCATGACTAGTTATTTGGAAGGATGAAGAAACTCCTTGGAGAGTTGTCTAAGCAGGATCTGGATATAACATGGATACCTTATGATGACAAAGAGTGGGAAATGAATGGCAAAAAATCTTGCATATAGTTGGGACTGAGTTACCTTCAGATATTGAGACAAGCTTAAGCTTATGCTTGGTACCTCCTTGAGAAGGAGTATGAATATGGTATTATCAAGTTGATATCAGATATGAGTATGATGAGAGCATCACTGATCGAGGACACTGAGCCAACTCTTCCCCCTTATCTGAGCTCCCAGTGTAAGGAATTGAGATAGAGGGCTCATGGGGTTGAGAGAACTCTAGACAATAGGGTATCACCCCTATTTGTTACGCATAGGTTTAGAGTAGTAGCTCACCCTTTCTTGGTCTTTGCAGAGTATACCCCAATTGACATCATACCCACAAGTTGGGTCTGTTGGGATTGGCCCTCCCTGTTTGGCCAACGGGTTGAGGAGGCTTGGAGGTGTGTGATCCTTACCTCTTGGTAAGTCGGGTATCTCGTTCAAGCTCGGAATATGATGTTAGTGTTCTACCACATGACTATTGAGGGTCACTAGTGGGAAGGTCAGTAGGCAATAGGATGGGTTAAGCAGTAGCTCTCCTATATCACCTATTGCTCAATATGGGGTCATAGTAGTAGCTCCCCGATGAGATTCTGGGTTGAGATATGCCCCCTGATATGGTTCCAGATTGAGATATGCTCCCTGATGATATGCTTTTTGATGTTGATGCAGGTCGTAGATCTGATTCCGTGTCGATATTCCCGAGTAGTAGCCCACTGACAGAGATTCAGGGTAGTAGCTCGATGAATAGAGGGTGGTAGCTTAGGCTCCCCTCTGATGTCAAATTCTTCTTCTAGATTCGAGAATATACAACATATGAGCAGGGACAATAAAGAGATAAGTAGGAATGAGAAAGAGATGAATTGGGATGATCAATGATGATACAAAATGATGAGATACTTGAGATTGGATATGATTTGATGACTGGATACACATGACATAATGCAGGCGGAATTATCCCTAGTTGAGAGGGAGTGTTAAAATATGAAATTGCAGTCAAATTCCACTTTGGACAACTCACTTGATGGAGATAATGTTTGCATTGAATTCTTATTTTCGAGAGGACCAAAATCGACCTAAAGATCACTTAAATCAGATAAGGGAAAATGTACTTATGAAGAAAAGCCCACATGTGCATATTTGATAAGGTCAACCCTAAAGAAAAGTGGACCACCTTGAAAGGATATAAATACAAGTTCCCATTACCTCATTTAGACACAACATTGAGACACTCTTTTATCTTGGTTTTTGGCTCGCACGGGTCTGAGGCTCATCCGCGGAGGATCAGGTTCGCTCTAAGGTGAAACTGCAGGGTTCGAAGCTCACATCTTTGATTTAGGGTTTTAGGCCTCAGTCTGATCTAGGTGGATATTGGTGGCCACCCGCCTATTCCACCTATACCTCCATTTGGTTTCATCTGTTTCCTTGTTTATTGCATCATTTACTATTTTTAGCATTTTTTTGGGTCCTGAACTTCCAGAGCAGTTTTGACCCCCTAAATGGCATTTTTTGAGGTCCGCGACAAGTTTGTAGCTATGGGCAAGGGCCTACTGAAAATATTATAGTACCCGAGGAAGTTGACTACCCAACTAACCCCAACAGGGCCCACAAACTCTCGACGTTCCAACTCATGGGTTTAGGGTTTTGGTTGTTTAGGGTTTGTCCTTTTTATTCAATAATAAATAAGCCCTTGAGCCTCATTGTAACACAATTCAGAGGCATGTAGCCGCCACATCTCTCCTCAGAGATAAGCTACCATCGCTTGAGCTAGCCTTATTTCCATTTTGTTTGTAAGCATATTTTAGTATTTGATATTAATGAAATGAAATGTTATTTATGATGCATATTCTTATTTATGGTTGTATGTGTAATGTGCTGCATTCATGTTTAAGTTTGGATCAGTGGCATCAGAGCAATCTACTCTTTCTTTGTTTTTCTTTGCATGTTCCCAACGAGGTCAAGATATAAGGAGTTAGGGCTCGAACTGATCGAACATTTGCAAGACCAACCTCGCAAATCGTGATAGCCTCCCATGATAAAAGAGAAGAAAGACAAGGGGGAAGGAGAATCTTTCAAAATCTTGCTCAAAGAAGCCCTCGAGCGACGGAGGAATTCGATGATGGACAACTTTGCCCAGATCCTGCAACAACTACCCAAGGGTGACACATCTTCTTCCACTAGCTACTCTAGAAGCGCCATACCCTTTAAGGTACAAGTTAACTTTGGCATCCCCATATTTGAAGGTTAGACAGATGCAGACATCGTAGATAAATGGTGTTGGTACCATTCCATGACCTCCTTTTTCCTCCTAAAACATATCATTTGCCTACTTCTTTCCATCATATATCTCTTAGATCCCTTGAAAATTGATTAGTTAATAGTCCTATAGTTATTAAAATGCTTAAAATTGATTTAGGAGGTTTTATGTTAACGAAGTAGGAATTTGGTAAATGGCTACAGGAGTCCACATCTGTATTGGTTCATGTTTGAAATGTGGCTGACAGCTAGCTAGAGGAAGGGTAGGCATGAAAGTAGATGTCAAGCATGGAGATACCTACTACAGCGAACGACCCACCTACTGCGCGGTCAACAAGGGTCAAAGTATAGCATGTTGGCGAAGGCAGCAACAGCAAAGCATTCTAAATTGATTTAGTTTTGTTCCTTTTTGAAATCAGTTTAGGATAGAAACATTTTAAAAACCACGACATGATAAAAGCGGCAACAGCCACATCATGAATGTACATTCGTTTTCGAAATGTAAGGGTTGTAAAAAACATATGTAAACACAGTTCTGAGTAGTCAGTAGTTGGTTATCGTGCAACAACTACCCAAGGGTGACACATCTTCTTCCACTAGCTACTCTAGAAGCGCCATACCCTTTAAGGTACAAGTTAACTTTGGCATCCCCATATTTGAAGGTTAGATAGATGCAAACATCGTAGATAAATGGTGTTGGTACCATTCCATGACCTCCTTTTTCCTCCTAAAACATATCATTTTCCTACTTCTTTCCATCATATATCCCTTAGATCCCTTGAAAATTGATTATTTAATAGTCTTATAGTTAGTAAAATGCATTAAAATTGATTTAGGAGTTTTATGTTAACGAATTAGGAATTTTTGGTAAAATGGCTACAGGAAGTTCCAACATCCTGTAATTGGTTCATTGTTTGACATGTGGCATAACAGCTAGGCTAGAGCGAAGGGTAGGGATGAAAAGTAGAATGTCCAAGCATGGACGAATACCTATCCTACAGCAGAATTGACCCTCCTACATGCGCGGTCAACGAAGGTCAAAGTATAGCATGTTGGCGACAAAGGCAGCAACAACAAAGCATTCTAAATTGATTTAGTTTTGTTCCTTTTTGAAATCAGTTTAGGATAGAAACATTTTAAAAATCACGACATGATAAAAGCGGCAACAGCCACATCATGAATGTACATTCGTTTTCGAAATGTAAGGGTTGTAAAAAACATATGTAAACACAGTTCTGAGTAGTCAGTAGTTGGTTATCGTGCAACAACTACCCAAGGGTGACACATCTTCTTCCACTAGCTACTCTAGAAGCGCCATACCCTTTAGGGTACAAGTTAACTTCGGCATCCCCATATTTGAAGGTTAGATAGATGCAGACATCGTAGATAAATGGTGTTGGTACCATTCCATGACCTCCTTTTTCCTCCTAAAACATATCATTTGCCTACTTATTTCCATCATATATCTCTTAGATCCCTTGAAAATTGATTAGTTAATAGTCCTATAGTTATTAAAATGCATTAAAATTGAATTTAGGAGTTTTATGTTAACGAATTACGAATTTTTGGTAAAATGGCTACAGGAAGTTCCAACATCCTGTAATTGGTTCATTGTTTGACATGTGGCATGACAACTAGGCTAGAGCGAAGGGTGGGGATGAAAAGTAGAATGTCCAAGCATGGACGAATACCTATCCTACAACAGAATTGACCCTCCTACATGCGCGGTCAACGAAGGTCAAAGTATAGCATGTTAGCGACAAAGGCAGCAACAGCAAAGAATTCTAAATTGATTTAGTTTTGTTCCTTTTTGAAATTAGTTTAGGATAGAAACATTTTAAAAATCACGACATGATAAAAGTGGCAACAGCCACATCATGAATGTACATTCGTTTTCGAAATGTAAGGGTTGTAAAAAACATATGTAAACACAGTTATGAGTAGTCAGTAGTTAGTTATCATTGTATCGTTTGAAAACAGAGTTTGAACTTAATATCAAAGACATAGTTGCAGTCACGATCTTTTCCTTGTTGCGTTGATTTGATAATTGGTTGATCACAGTCCAGTATACCTCTGGAACGCGGACAGGCCCTGCGTTAACTTGGTATACTGTCATTTCCTTTTCATTCGCAACTTAGGGTATTAAATGATATGCACAGTAATTAGAATTGGTTGTTGATTTCAATAGAATGTGTATGGTTTATGTTTATGATAGTGCTTGAATAGTTCATCACTGAGATCGTGAACGTATCCTGTAAGGGATTCGATCCTTTGTTGTCTTTTAAAGCAATGTCATGAACTCTGTTATCATTTCAAAGTATGCTTATGATTTCTGTATGTTTTTATCTTGCATGAATATTAGTGAATGCTAAGTATTTGCTGAACAAGGGTTTTATGCATAATGTCTCTGTATGGAAATTGAAATCTTGGTTTGTAGTGATACACAATGTTTTAATTTGGTAAATGAATTGAACGACAGTGTTGTAATTAGGTAGATTAACTGAGTGACCTAAGTGTTTGGGTGATAGGTAACATACCTCAATCTTCTGTAAAGAAGTCTTGTGACCTACCATCATAACCACTTAGCTAATAATCCTTTATGTTTATATACTTTAGATGCATGTCTCTAAGTCTACGCATCCTGGTCGATAATAAATATAGCCTAGTCTAGCACCCTAGACAGGACACTACATTTTGGTGCCGTTGCCGGGGAGGTGTACTTAAAGGATTTAAAAAGAAAAAAATTTCAATAAACAAAAATAAGCAAAAACACAGTTAGAAATCATGTTCATTTATGCCTAGATTTAGAGACAGTCAGGTAGATTCATAAAAACCCCCCACCATTCAAAAACTAACCCATCATCATCAAGAGCAGACTCTTTAAGGAATTCAACACCAGCTGAGGAAGTCATCATATAAGCATTAGAGGATAAACAAAATTCAGGACAGAGACTTACTCTCATCGAAAGGCAAACTTTATTAACACATAAATCGTAGAAGAAGTACTTTCCTAGGTCTTCCAAACAAGGAGAAAGTAGCACAGTGACCGAACAATCTTTCTTTAATCTCCTCTTTAAAACAAGTGACACTGACACAGAGAAACCGATTAGAATGGCTGAGGAAGGAGATGGATCAGTACCACATCAAGGACATAGAGACGAAGAAGAGTCAACTTTTCTGTTTCCTATACATGAACCACAAGAAGATGATGAGATCAAAATGAAGAACATACCTCCATCCATGCTACCAAACTTTTATGGTATGGCTTCAGAAGATCCAGACTCATTCTTGTTCGAGTTTGACATTGTATGTCAAACATATGGCTATACAGATGATGCCCATAGGCTTAAACTCTTCCTAGTGACATTAAAGGCATCAACCTTAAGATGGTTCATGAGGCTTGGTGAGCATGCTATAGTTGATTGGGATGGCATGAGAAGAATATTTCTAAGGAAATATCAACCTTACTGTAGATCCAAAGATTCTAAAGATGATATCTTTAGAATGAGCCAACAAGAGGATGAAACCTTAGAGGAATACTTAGAACGGTTTGTCTACAACTTACAAAAATCCAAACACCGAACTATGCCTCTTGATCTGATCAGCACAATATTCTTGAAAGGCATCCGAGAGGAATACATGGATGACCTTAACTTAATGGACAAAGGTGACATTTCTGCTTTACCCTTTGAAGAAATCGCTGACTTATGTGAAAAGTATTCAAGGAGCAAAGCTAAAATGGGAAAAAGAACCCTGTCATCCAAAGTCACAAAATCTGCCTCAGCAAGTGTCACAAGGGCTGAAATAGGGAATCTGTTAGAAGAGTTTAAAACAGATTTGTTAAGCACGCTAGGGAACCAAATTGACACTCTAAAAGCTAAAAAGAAACAAGAAGTTGAAGATTAGATAATGGCTATTTTCTGCCCAAAATGCCGGAAGAAACATGGATTAAAAGATTGCCCACTAGAAAACATCCAAGTTTGTGCTTTTTGTATTGAGCATCATGATATATTTAACTGTCCTAAAGTTAAGGTTTTGCAGAACTGTAATATGGAAACTAATGCAGAGATGGAAAACGTGTATTACATGGGCAAAAAGAGACCATGGCAGCCAAGGCCAACACCTCAAGGTATGTTTCCAAATCAAAATTTGCAATTTCTTGTAAATGATCAAATGTATGCACAAAATTCATGGAATGTACCCATGCCATGGTAGCACCAAAACCACCCACAGCAACAATGGAGACCATCTCAATAGTACTCTCAATCTTATCATACATATCCTCAATCATACCCACCGTATTCACAACCATATCAACAATATCATCAGCCGTATTCATCACATTCCAACCATATCAGCAATATCCTCAGCAAGTTGTTTATCAGCCTCAACCTACTCAAAAAGCACTGCCTGCTCCTCCACCAATAAATCCACCACAACTACAATTTCCAGCTAACTCACAATCTTCCAGACCTACTCAAATTCCTGCTCAAACTGTCCCAAATCCAAATAATAGAACAGAGAGGCTAGCCTACAATGTAGAAGAGGGAACCTCATATCCCACACTACCCTTGCAAAATATCAACTTGAGATCTGGTAGGGTACTCCAAAAAGATTCTCCAATAACAGATAAGCGAGAAGAAAACACAGAAAATGAAATGACAAATCAAAGAAAACCAAACAATGATACCAAAGATAAGCAAATGCAACCATTGCATCCACCTTTTCCAGACCGATTGGTCCAAATCAAACCTCCACTGTCTATACCACAGTTTGATGTCTTAGATGAACTCAAAAATGTCTACAGAAAAATTCCGCTGCTGCAAGCTATAAAAGACATTCCCATATACACTAAAGCCATCAAAGACATGTGCCTCAAGAAGATTTCTAGAAAAAGGATTGATCCTCAAACCATTCATGTTATAGGACATTTAGCAGGCCTCATGACCAATACCATCTCCATAGAAAAGTATGTTGATCCTGGCATTCCCAAAGTGACCACTATTATTAACAACATACAAATTCCAAACACTTTGATAGATCTTGGGGCCGCAATCAATGTCATGACTCTTGAAACCATGAGAATGCTCCGGCTTAAAAATTTGCAACATACAACGATTTTTTTAGAACTAGCTGATAGGTCTAAAGTGATTCCTGAAGGGATTTTGGAAGACATAATTGTATCACTGGACTCTTGGGAGTATCCAGTGGATTTCTTAGTTCTTCAACCCAAATCCAATTTAGGGGGGCACCCTATCATCCTTGGTAGACCATGGTTAGCGACTACTGATGCATTCATAGGATGTCGATCGGGCAACATGATCATTTTGAGAGGGACCGAAAGAAAACAACTCACCCTCTATACATCGACACAATCACCAGCAGTAACACACAATTTGTGGCTTGATGATAAATTCAATGATAAAGAAGAAGTACAATCTTTTTTTAGCATTGACCAAATCTATGATTTCCAGGAACAAAACAGTAATGATTTGGTAGAATTATTCCTTTCTCAACCTGATATTTCCGAAAAATTGAGACACGACCAATATCATGCTGCAGATGTACTTTTAGCCCAAAATTTTCAGGAAACATGCACCATTCAATATTTGCAAACCACATTTCATGACATCTTTCCAGTTCAATCCATCACCAACACACAGAGTCAGATCATAGAGATTAGTCCAGGGAAAACTCTGAACATAGGGAATCATCTAGACTCATCTCAACAAGAGAAATTGATTCGACTATTGAGAAAATACCAGAAAGCCTTTGCTTGGGACTACACCGATATGCATGGGATTCACCCTGACACATGCACTCACCATATTTACATGGATAGTACTATCAAACCGGTGAGGCAACCATAGAGAAGGATGAACCCCATGCTCCAAGATATTTTCAGCGAAGAGTTGCAAAAACTATTGAGAGTTAATTTTATATATCCTATTTCTGACAGTCAGTGGGTATCCCCATTAGTTATAGTGCCCAATAAAAATGGTAAGTGGCGTCTTTGTGTTGATTATAGGCAACTGAAAAAAGCCATGCTCAAAGATTATTTTCCACTACCATTTATTGACCAAGTGTTAGACACCCTAGTTGGGAAATCATCATTTTCTTTTCTTGATGGTTTTAGTGGCTACAACCAGATCAGGATAGCCTCAGAAGACCAGGAAAAAACCACATTCACCTGTCCTTGGGGCACTTATGCTTACAATTTTTTGTCGTTTGGACTTTGTAATGCTCTAGCTACATTTCAGAGAGCTGTATTAGCTATTTTCGCTGATTTAGTTCATGACTGTGTTGAAGTTTACATGGATGATTTTTCAGTATACGACAATTCATTTGAACATGCATTAGAGAACCTTGAGAGAGTTTTGAAAAGATGTATTGAAGCTAATCTGTCCCTCAGCAATGAGAAATTCTTTATGATGTTAAACGAAGGGATAGTGTTAGGCCACTATATTTCTTCTCAAGGCATCAAAGTTGACCCAGCAAAGATCCAGATCATTGTTGATTTGCCAATTCCACAGAATCAAAGAGAGGTATGAAGTTTCCTTGGGTATGCAAGCTATTATAGAAGGTTTATTGAACATTTTAGTAAAATAGCTTTACCTTTTTTTAAACTTCTAACAAAAGATGTACTTTTCAATTGGAATGAGAGCTGCCAACAAGCATTCGAACTACTCAAAAAGAAGTTATCAACCGCACCAGTCTTGAGAGGGCCTAATTGGATCCTACCATTTCATATCTTCATAGATGCATCTGACACTACAGTGGGTGCATCATTACGCCAAAAATAGGAATCTTTTACTTATGCCATTTATTTCATTAGCAAAAATCTAACACCTACAAAGTCAAACTACACAGTCACAGAAAAGGAAACACTTGCTATCATATATGTTGTGAATAAATTCCGACATTACATAACTGGTTATGAAGGCTTTGTACATACTGATCATTCTGCCATTAAACATGTAATTAATAAACCAATAACTAGTGGCAGAGTTACCAAATGGTTACTATTGTTACAGGAATTTAACATCACAATGTTAGATAGACCAGGTAAAGAGAATCAGGTGGCAGATTTTCTTTCTAGACTGCAAAATCCAGGTGAGGTTGTTCTGGTTGAAGATTCTTTTCCAGATGAAAATTTATTTGCAATTTCCATAGTAAATCCTTGCTACGCTGATTTGGCCAATTATTTGTCTACAGGAAGGACACCTCCACACTTTACTGCAAAGGAAAGGAAGAGACTAGTCAAACAAAGTGCTAGATATTCATGGCTTAATGGAAATTTATTTTACACTGGTTATGATATGATCATTAGAAGATGTGTAAGAAATGATGAGGTAATTGATATTTTAAAATATTTCCATGATGAACCGTGTGGTGGGCATTTGCAGCTAAGCGGACAACATTCAAAGTTCTTACTCTTGGATACTTCTGGCCATCCATTTTCAAGGATGCCAAGAAGTATGTGAAGAGTTCTGACAACTGCCAAAGAATGGGCAGGCCAACAACTATAGACGAGATGCCCCTTTAGCCCCAAGTTCACCTAGAGCCATTTGAAAAATGGGCTCTAGACTTTATAGGACCCATTAACCCAACCTCCAATGGTAAGAAGTACATCTTAGTATGTACTGATTACGTCACAAAGTGGGCTGAAGCAAAAGCACTGGTTAGAGCCACCGAACACACAGTGGTAAATTTCCTTTTTGAAGAGATTTTTGTAAGGTATGGAGTACCAAGGGAGATAGTGACTGATCAAGGTGCTCAATTCACCTCAAAGTTAGTGAAGGACATCACAGACAAATACCAAATCAAGCATAGGAGAAGCACACCTTACCATCCACATGCCAATGGGTAGGTGGAATCCACAAACAAAACTTTGGAAGGGATCATTACTAAAATTGATGCAATGAACAGGAAGAATTGGGAAGAGAAGCTCAAAGATGCACTCTGGGCTTACAGAATTACGTGGAAGGATACTACAGGATTTACACCATATCAGTTGGTGTAGGGAAAAGAGGTAATGCTTCCTATTGAGTTTCAAATACATACTTTTAAACTGGCTGCAGATTTGCAAATTGACTTGGACTGAGCACAACAAGAAATAATTCAGAAGTTGAACTAGCTAGATGAAATGAGGCAGCACGCAGAGGAAACCACAATCCTCATGCAAAAACAAAGGAAGCAGTGGCATGATGCACATATCAAGAAGAAGCAGTTCAAGGAAGGTGACTGGGCTTTACTTTTTGACTCTAAATTCAGAGATCATAAAGCCAAGTTTACCACCCATTGGATGCGCCCATACCAAATTGTTCAAGCTTATGACAATGGTTCAGTCAAGCTCAAAACTATTGATGGAGAAGGTCATTCCTTTACTGTCAATGGTCAT